>CAKKTI010000034.1:22462-90155 GCA_920105805.1 Condylostoma magnum
CTAAATGTTAGTATAGATAAGTCTCAGTGGCGCAATGGATAGCGCACCAGACTTCTAATCTGGGGGTTGTGGGTTCGAGTCCCACCTGGGATGCTTTTTGCATAAGCTGCCCCTGTATATTTATATAAGACTAAATGTTAGTATAGATAAGTCTCAGTGGCGCAATGGATAGCGCACCAGACTTCTAATCTGGGGGTTGTGGGTTCGAGTCCCACCTGGGATGCTTTTTACAAACCATGTATTATTACCTATTGCATCTTTTCCGAAGGCTCTCGTCAGCAAAGCTGTTTCCTCCGTTTAGAGAGGTCAACGCCATCCTGTTTTAAACTCGTTGCTTTTTAGTACTGTATTTCAAAAGCTGGTTGAATAAGGGGGAGTTTTAAAATTTCACGAAGTAAACGTTTTCTAGGATGTCTTCTATATAGCCCTAGGCCTCCATAAAGGCGTTATCGTCGAAGGTGGAGTCTTGGAAGCGGAAGAGTATGTGGAAGGGAAGGTAAAGGGCGTTATCCTTTATGTATGTGTCGTATATGTACTGCTCCTGCCCTGGTTTCGGCTCTAAGTACAGGAGTTGGCACTCCATCCAAAACTTTAAGTATTGTTCACCTATATTAGATTGATTCTATGATTTGTCGTATAATTTAATAAACTTTTCAAAAATATCAAAGCATTGCTAGTTTTGTAGAACAAATTCGAAATTGTTAAGGAGATCTATAGTCATTTCTTCATTTAATTCTTGCACTTGGAAGGATTGTATTACTGGTATGAGGGATGTGAATATCATTGCTAGTATATTTCTTAGTAAAGCACACAATAATCAGCTTTCCCCTAGTAAAATAGAGCTTAAAGATCCTGCGAATCACAACACACATATTACTGAAGCTTCAAACCCCATATCATAATCTTTTTCTACCTTCCGTTGACGGAATGCAGCTATAATTAACAAAAGCTCCTCAATAAAACACTAGCAGACAAACAATAATCGTTCAACTTGTGCTTGAGAACCTTTTTCTTTTTAGCCTGGAGTGAAATAGCAAAAATCAGGAATAAGTAGAACTCCCAATGCAATAAGTATAAAAGGAATCATTATTATACCAAATATTTTCAGTAACTTTTTATGAGTTATTGATTTTTTTACTTCCTTTTTGTAATCTATTATCTCTGTTTGCCTTATATCAAAAACAGTTCGAAGTCTGTAGCTTCTTAAAATGTAAGGTATATACATAGTCATATGGAATAGAAGTGTCATTGATTAATACACCTAACTAGTGCTCATTAACTAATTTTATTCAACTTGTAAAAGAGAGAAAAGCATTAAGTAAAAGAATATTACTTCTCCAAAATTGCCTCAATGGGAAAATTACAGTAGTAAGTAAGAACGCTTATATATTGATTTCCTGTACTGTCTTAAATAAAGCAATATTCCCACTGTTATATAGAAAACTGATACTAAAACACCTAATACAATACACTCTACTTCATACATTTTCATTTTCACTTTTATTTTATAAGATGTAAAGTATTCCTAACCTTGTTTAATTATTAAAGAACGGGGAAATAACTAAAGAATAACTCCTAAATTCAATTATCTCGCCGTAGGAATCCGCAATTTTTTAAGAATCTTAAAATGAGATTTCAATACAATCTGCTAACAGTAATTCAGGTATGTAAGACTCTCTAAAAATTGAAGATTTAGTGCAATAATCCGATCCAGAGGAAAGTTTTCCTAATCCAATGCAGGATAATGAATTTTGGTTAAGGCAAATGAAATGAAATTTGAAAAAAACATTACAGTAAGAATAAGGAAAGAGAGAGATAAGTAGATAAGAGAGCAGGGAATGCACTTTTCATCCTAATATAAACTCATAGTATCTAAATCAGCAAAGCAATACATTTTTAAGGTTGTCATAACTAAGAGATACAACTTATTACGAAAAATTAAGGGATTTAATACAATAGGAAAAGGAGAAAGAAGAGATGGAATAGTGTACATTCAAGCCGGAGATTAACCAAAGATCTAAAAGCTCTAAGAGCAGATATAGATAATTAGCTGCAAACTACGAGTCAACTCAATAGAAGCGAGGGAAACTTAGTTAAGACCAGTTCAATTTCGTTCCAAAGGTAATAGGCCCCAAGAAAGGAATGAACATAGCTATAGAGTACTTATAGCAAAACCCATTTGAACGACTGTCTTAACCTAAAACCCAAGCAAGTACAGAGAACAGTCTTTATACTGAATCAACAAGCTAAATGGCCAGTAGATCCTACTATTAAGGCAACCCTAATGCATTTTCCTCCAAACCATTTTTCGAAAGACAAGCCATATATGAAATGCTTAAACAAGAAAAGCGCGATTAAAGTGACAAAATCCTTGAACACCGTCCTAAAATTTGCAAAAGATCGCAAAGAATGGTAAAAAATTCATTTCAAGAGCGCAGTTAAAACTTCTTACTAAAAGTAAACAACCGAAAATAGTACAAAGATGATATGGAAGGCTGTACATTTGAGCCATAGATTACTAAATTTGCAAAGGATTTACCAAAACGAGGATTTGATGATATGTCGTATGGGGACTAGGAGCGTAAAAATGAAAAAGTAAAAGAACTATCAGAGCTTTACTACCTAAGACAAAACAACCCAGACTGCAAGCTGTCCTATAACCCGTACGCAGAAGTGACCAGCAAGCTTTAATTGCTAGACGACCCATAAGGCTACATAAACCGAATACATCGAATCCAGCAAGACCAGTAGTTCCGGCGAGAGGAGATCAAAGCTATAGAAATTGACCAAGAACTACAAAATTGCACCCACACTCCTATAATAAGAGAGGCTCCTACATACGTAAAACGCATAGCACGCACAATGGCAATGATAAAATCCTTATAACCCAAGGAAGAAGAGCAAAAACCAGAGTGGAAATAGTGTTTTAATTGAAATTTTAGTAAAACTAAGCACTTTTTTGCTGGATCAGTTGAATCACAGCATCCAGATTCCTTTTCCTCGAATTTATCAAACTTGCAGCAGCGTCGATATTATCCACAACCATTTTCAACTTCCTATCGCAAAACTCCTAGGACTGATTCTTATCCTTTTATACAAAGTACCCAGTACCAATTTCCACCAAGATACTGTTGGGATTGACCAGTCTTCCAGGAACATATAAAGATGAGGTAAGCGGGACTAGTATTTCCCCTTCTTCTAGGTTTTCTATTGCTCTTTTAGAAGCTTGGTACTAACTACTGACATGTCGTAGTTGTCCGAAGGAGTTGGAAAGCCTTTCAATTTCCTATTCTAGCTGTGTTCTCAGTAGATGTAATTGCTGTACATTTAGCTGATCGACGTCTACCATTTTCAAACTAAAAAATGTAGCTTAACAGTACACTAAGTTTCACCAAAAGATATAGAAAGGTGTTGAGAAGAAGAATAGTCACACCGTGCAGATAGTCAAGGACTCCTATGGGGAATACTTAGGAAATAGGAACTGTCTTCCCAGACAGTTCTAATGATAATTCGTTTAGTTCTACTCCTAAGTATAAATTGGTGATAAATAAAACTATATAAAGGAGGATTAGATTTGGGAGTGGAAGTTTTAGGTAAGGGAATAGTTTTAGGTAGATTGACTCGCCTATGAGGTAGTCTACTTAGGAGTTTTATCAGTAGAAGGAGTTACCGATGAAAGGGCTGATTGCATTGATTAAGTTTAAGCAGAAGTTGAGTAATTATGAGTAGGCAGAGATTAGGTAGTTTGATATGGTTTATTTTATTGGAAAGGGAGCCCAGGATTGCTAGAATTATGATTTTACTGATAGTAATGGATTTTATATGATTAGCAAGGGGGATCATATTGCATATAGGTATGAAATTCATGAGGTTATTGGAAAAGGAAGCTTTGGCATTGTGGTAAAGGCATTTGATTGGAAAGATAATACTTATATTGCTATAAAGATATTGAAAAGAAGCTCAAGCAAGCTGAAATTGAAGGAAATGGAAGTATTAGAGCAGATTAGTCAGGTTCAGAAGAACAGTAAGAACATGATTAAGTATTACGGATCATTGAAGTTTAGAGGGCATATTTGTTTAAAGTTTGAGCTTTTAAGTATATCGTTGAGAGAGTAGATAAGGGAGCATAAGTGCTATGATGTCAATTAGCTCAAAGAAATTGGATTATAGCTACTGAAGCAACTTTAGTTCATACATATGCAGGGATTGATACATTTTGACTTAAAAACAGATAATATACTGCTAGTTGATCAGTAACAACTCAAAGTGAAAATCATCGACTTTGGAAATGCAACCTAGACTAATGACACCCCTTATTCTTATATACAAACCAGGTACTACAGGGCCCCTGAGGTAATACTCGCAGGAGAGCTGACATAAGCTGTAGATTTATGGTCACTTGGGTGTATATTAGTTGAATTATTAACAGGAATTCCTTTATTTAGAGGGGAAAATGAGCATGATTAGTTACAAAAGATAATGGCTGTTATAGGTGAACCTCCTTTATAGCTTTAAAAGAGATTTGATAAAGCCAGTAGTTATTTTAGAAGAGGAAAACCTGTTTTAGTAGAAAATAAAAGAGGAGAGATAGATAAGCCTAATTCAAGATCCTTAGAAAGAGTTTTAAAGACTAAAGATAGAGATTTTATTGACTTTATTAAGCAATGTTTGAATTGAAGACCTGTTTTAAGACCTTCAGCCCAAGAAGCTATGCGGCATCCATGGTTTACTAACAAAAATTAAACTTAAAGGAGAGCTGAAAGAAGAGGGCCTTATTGGGAAAAGTTAAATAGAAGGTGTAAATAAGTAATATATTCTTAAAATTATTACATCATACATAAAATGGGAAATCTCTGCTGTCCCTAAAGTCAAGATATGCAAAATGTATTAGATCTTCCTACTATTCCTGATAAATTTACATCAAAGCTTATTAACCCATCAGCCTTTGACTGCCTTAAAGTTTTAGGAAAAGGGGCTTTTGGAAGAATTTTATTGGCTAAGAAAAAGGATACTGGAAAATTATATGCAATGAAAGTAATCAACAAGGCTAGATTGCAATTGCCAAGACGATAAGCTTATGTGAAAAATGAAAGAAATGTTCTTGCAACTGCTAAAAGTCCTTTTATTGTAAAATTACACTATGCTTTTTAAACATCTGATAAACTTTATCTAGTAATGGATTATTGTGAAGGGGGAGATCTTTACTAGTTTATGAGGACTTACGGTAAATTTACACAAAATTAATTGTAGTTTTATACATGTGAACTTGTTTTAGCACTGGAAACACTTCATAAGAAGGGAATAATTTACAGAGATTTGAAACCTGAAAATATTTTGATTAGTGGAGATGGACATATCAAATTAGCAGATTTTAACTTGATTAAGTATCTTGATGCTAAAACCAGAACTATTTGTGGGACTCCTGAATATATAGCTCCTGAAGTGTTAATGAGAAAACCACACGATACTGCCATTGATTTCTGGGGATTAGGAATATTCATTTATGAGGCTTTTACTGGGAAGAGTCCTTTTAAGGCAACTAATTTAAACGAAATTTTCAATCAAATATTAAACGGGAATTACAAAAAGCCAAGAAATGTTCCTGATGCACTAAGAGACTTAATTGATTAATTATTATAGAAAAAGCCTGAAGAAAGACTTAGGAATTTTGATGATTTAAAGCAACACAGGTACTTCGAGAATATTAATTGGAATATGTACGAATAAAAGAAAATCCAGCCTCCCTCAGCCTTTAAAGTACGTTATAATAGTGATTATACGGACTAATCAGTTTATACTCCAGCTATTATATGAAACTCTATTCAGAAGGCAGAGAATGTATATGAAGAGTTCACTTATACAGAAACACCTGATGATCATACTAGATAATCTTAGATATATAATCAACAAGGCGATGTAGACGAATTAATTTAGTAATTATTTTAGTTTAAAACCTGAATAAAAATTTCCTTAAAACTCTTTCGTTAAATTGTAAAATGGATAGGCTTAAATCTCCAATAAGATGCAAAAGAATAACTAGACGATTGTCAAGAGAAGGACTTAGAATTAATAATTTTAAAAGTTTGACCAGAAAACGATAAAGTACTAGCCATACAAGGTCTAGGTCTAACACAATTGTAAAGCAATCTCCAAATTAGTAATCCCCTCTCATGCAAAGAATTCGAAAAATGCCTTGGGTTTTACCCCGCGCATAAAAATTGCATCGTAATAAAAGCGTAGTTAATGCGAAAGAGCATAAAAAGAAGCTTAGGAAGAATAATAGTATGATTGCATCGACATAAGCAACTGAATCATTGTAATTTTACTCTATTGAAAATAATAGAGTTGCTAATTCGAGATATCAGATTGATTTAAGCTTTAAAGAAAAGGTTGATAATATTGAGATTTTAGGTGATGAGGAAAATGCTATGAAAACTCCTACGTTTAGATAGCATAAAAGAAGCTAAGATAATTAGTAACATCTGATGGAAAAGTATTAATAATAGTATGATTAAAAGTAAATAGGCGAAAAGATAGGAAGCTAGTGTGGGAAGAATGTTAATAAAGTTATTAAGTCAAAGTTTAAATTATCTGGACTGAATATCAAAAGTGTAAAAAGAAAACGACGCATTGGATAAGGTCCTCTATTGAGCAAAACAATAGTAAACATATAACAAAATACACATGAATAAAAGTATTAAAATAAATCAAGAAATTTGCCTCCTAATTTGTAAATTTTGACAATTTATAGTAAAAGGAATTATTCATTGTTAAAAACTAATAAAACTAACTGCATTGAAGCTTATAAAGTGCAGCAATATTTTCATTGCATTTCTTGATTGGACAGTGGAGATTTAAACTTGTTATCTTCATATTAAGTGGTCAGTTTCTATTTTATGCACATTCTTCACAAAACAACAAATGTCCACAACTAATTAAAATATTTCTGCAGTTTATTTTGCAAAATATACATTTTTTCCCTGTTTATTATTATTGGACTTATGGCTATGATAAAGTTTCCTTTAGTTAATTTTACTTCTATTATATTTCCCTAGTGTTATTAATTCTGGATTTATTTAATGCTTAAAGATTTTATTAACTGTGTTAATCTATTAGTAAAGAGTCTAATTACTTCGATAGATTAATATGCTATTATAGTTCTTAATCAACTGTATCTTTATGTTATTAAACTATTTAAGCCAGTTACTATTGAATTTAAAATCTTTCCCTATTTGCCTCTTAAATTTAGTTCTGAAACCCTTGTATCTTTTCTTACTCCTTTTAAATCTGCCATAGTACATATTCATTTTCTTATTAGCTATTCATATAATCTATTTGATATTTTTCATTTGATTCTATATTTGTATTAAACTCATTCAATTTTTATTGATATTCTTCTTCTATACTTTAAGTAGACTGTATTCCATAGTAATTGTGAAATTTATACTCAATAACTCCTATTATATTATTTTCTAGGGATTAAAAATATTTATCATTAAATTTAGCACACAAAATATACATTTTATCAGTAGTGTAAGCATTTACTAGATTTACTCCTTAATTTCCACTTTTTAATTATTACAACAATAATCTGTAAAAGTTTTATTGATTTTAAGCCTAAGGGTTCAAAAATGCTACATATTATTCTGAGTATTTTATTTATTTGAACACATCTTTCTTTTACTATTTCAGAGGAATTAATTCTTATAGATAAAAATTATTATCAGGAAATCTGAAATTATCATTCAACTCAACTATGGCCTATACATTAGTTTGCTTATACACTATGGTTAACTGTTATTATTAATCATACTTCACCTTCTTGCATGGTAAATCACTTTAATTAGTTTCTTATGTTTGGCTATCCTCCATTATTTTTATTTAGATATGGAATGTAGTATATTTTAAAGCAGTAGGAGAGTAGCTGTATAGTATATTTTTAGTTATTAGCAAGTTGTTTATATTCATGAAATAAATTGAACACTTAATGTCATAAGTTATTGTAATGACGATTAGAATGATTAAGAGAGGGAATAGTTTTGTTGGATAATTGAATATAAATTGTATATTAAGATCAAATTTATGAATAAACCAAATAAACTTTAAGCTAATTTGATATTATTAAAAGAATAGTAATGCTTTTGATTATAATATTTAATGTATAAACTACAATTGATCAGTTAAAAGCGAAAGATGCAATCTTATTATTATTATAAATTAAAAAAGAGGTTATAAATCTTGAAATTTTGCCATCAAATAAAATGATTCTAATATAGAACTAATCTTTTATATAGTAAAAAATCTAAATTCCTTCAATCTTTTAAACACTTCTAAAACTGATTATCTTCAAACTTAATATTTATTCTATATTTCCCTATCTCATTTCTTTTATAAAACTCTCATCTAAAATATTAGCTAATTTTGAATCCTCTAATAATATCTTCCTGTGAATACTTAAAAACAAAAATTATCAATTTTCTGAAACATTCCCCATTAATTTTAACAAAATAAATAATGGGTCAATCCTTCACTTCTCTGATCTCCCGTCTCTTCTAATCCAAAAAAGCTTCAGTTCTTCTACTAGGTCTAGACGGCGTAGGGAAGACAACAATCCTACATAAAATAAAAACCGGTGAAACAGCCTATACAACTCCTACAATTGGATTTAATGGTAACTTTCACACAGTTGAGCACATCTAATACGACAATTTTTCAATGACTATCTGAGATATGGGCGGCTAAGACAAAATAAGAGAACTTTGGAAACATTACTTCAAAAATATAGATTGCCTAGTATGGGTAGTAGACAGTGCTGATTTAACACGACTTGATATAGTATTCGAGGAGCTGCGCAAGGTGTTGGAGTCTTTTAAAGAAATATCCGTATTAATCCTGGCTAATAAGCAAGACATGAACGAGGCAGCAACGCCAAGTTATATAGCTGATAAGCTAGATTTGTATAGTTTGTAGGTTCAGTGGTCAATCTAGCCAGCTTGTGCTTTGAGTGGGGAAGGATTAGAGTCAATGCTGCGCTGGATTGCCTCACAGTGTGAATGAGTATAGTAATTTTAAAAATGAATTATGATCCTTATGCTGATTACGGGATATATCCAATTGCTTTTACTACAGGGAAGTAAATGAATCTGCCTTCTTTGTATTAGAATAGGTTGGATAATGACTTTAAGTTGTAGTATAGTAATTATCAGCCCCTGCCGGCTTCGTCGTTTAGGTGGATGATGTTGTAATTGGATGTAAGAGTAGAGCCTTGTGTAAGGGAAATATATGATGGAGGATTTGATCAGGAAAAGTTAATAGAGGATTTTTATAAGTGTTATTAAGAAGAAGGGTAATTTCAGTATTATTTGAATTATGCTTAAGAGAATAGTTCAATCAAAGTTTATTTAGAAGAGTAATTCGCATTAGATCCTTTTAAGACTCCTGATAATCATTTTAAACATATAGTGAATATACACATTTCTAAGTAAAGCAAGGAAGAAATTAATAAAACTTTACAGAAAAGCATAATTGGCATATAAGAAATGTGTAAAGGCACTGCATTAGACGCTTCGTAGGTTTTATTGATTATTATTATAGATGGAGAGGAAAGTATTTTGGAGGAAAGGGAAGAGAGGAATGGGCATATACAGTATTTAGAGAGTTTAGGGCTATTGTCTGTTAAGGTAATCAAAACTTTCCCTATTTCCGAATAAGAGTAAATGATAAAAGATATTGGATGGGTATTCTGATCTATTTTAGGAATTAATTAAAGTGGGTAAGTCAGTAGCAGTATTCTTGGATAGAACACATAGTCAATAAATACTATAAGTCTTGTAAAATCCGAGGCTAGAGGAGTGTTTCATAGTGATCTTTGGAGTTACTATGGGTTTTGCAAATTTTTCAAACCAGATTTCGTATGGGTAACTTTTAAACAGTCTTTAAAAGGTGGAATTTATCCAGCCCCTTCATCCTTTTTTGAAATACTAAAAAAAATGCTGCTAAACTTAAAAATAGGTGCATGTGCAGGTGAAATTTAGATAAGGAATCCTGGATTGAACATGATTTTGGGTGCCTAATGATTTGAGTATAAAATGAATTTTATCACACAAAAGACATTCTAATCATACTGCGGATACGTCGGGGAATTCCTCAATCATTTCGCAGTGTACAGATGAGACGCATTGGCAGGATACGATTTCTAGGTTCTTAGAGATTACTTTGAACCGTTTACAAACCCAATGAAAATCGGTTGAGTAAAATCAATGATATATAAATATGCAAGGCAGACCATCCTTCCTGAAAAGATTATAAGATCTTCTAATGTCTCAGTAACAGGAGATTTGTTTCACTTTGGATACTTAAGTGAAATTGAAAAAACAGCTAAAATTCAGGCATAAGGTAAAACTAGTTTTCCGTATTTTTTGAAGTAAAGAAGAAAGTATTATTTTGGTTAAATTTTATTCATGTGGAAGAAGATCTTTATGGAATGTAATGTTTATCATCTTTTAAAGTCAGGGCATAACTTCTTTTACATCAACTTTCTAATTGCTGCACTATATTATCAAATAGGACTCATTTTTTTACTATATTTCTCCCCAGCGTTATTCTATGGAAGCTTCGCTATAAGTATTAGATTGATTTCACTAATTTTCGAAGATTCAATACAAGGCGTTCTGTTTTAAGATATCTTTAAAATAATATATGCTTCAAGTTTAGTTTGAATCCTGATTAAGTCAATTTCAGTCAAATTCGAAGATTTGCAGAAAGTATGGAACATTTACCCGGTTATATATTTTATTTACAGTCTTGCTATATTTGGAGCTTTTATTTATAACTATGTGATTGAATTGATAGATGATATAAATGTAATCTATTATTCAGTAGCGATTATAAGTATTATTGCTACATGAATTTTACTATATTGAGTTAATTTGATTTGGCTATTATTTTACTCAGTGTTTTTTATTATAATGCTGCCTAGTTATATAAATATAGCTGTAATTTATGCGATAGCTGGCAACCATGACTTTATTTGAGGATAACGTGATAAAAGATATAAGGTACCCATTCCCTAAAATTTCAAAGCAAAAAGAGTGTTGAGTGTAGCTGGATTTATTGTATCAAATTTACTTGTTGCTATTCTAATAGATACTTTACATGCATAAGAATTAGAGATGTCTAGTAGTATTATTTACCCATTTGTTTTAGTTACAATTTCAATTCCATTTTTTGGAGGATTCTTTTACTTAATGAGAATCTATTGCTAAAAATCAAAAACAGATTAAGAATTAGGTTTATTGAGTCAATAGTTAAGGAACAAGTCAATATTGGTCAGAAGTGACACAATGAAGGTTATGCCGGATAGATTTTAGAATAATTTGTTATTTATTTTGTAATAGGAAGATGATTAAATTATTGGATGATATAGTATTAAATGACAAAATCTATATTTGTATAGTTGTATTATATTTTAAAGTGATTTTACATAGTACATATCTCAGTTAAATTACTCCAAGAACTAAACCGCGAAATTTAGAAACTTTTAGAAAATTATGCAAAAAGCGGTAATAATAATTATCAATGCTGTATGATATATCAAACGATAACCTTCTTCTAAAGCCAAAGACTAAAAAATTAGTAGATCTTAATAAATATAAGACAGAAATGTGCAGAAATTGGGTGGAAAAAGGCTACTGCCCTTACAATTAAAAATGCAACTTTGCACATGGATACCATGAACTGCAAGGGAGAGATTTCCTTAGTGATAAGTATAAGACAAGGCACTGTGCTCATTTCTAAGCAAGTGGGTATTGTGTATATGGTTGGCGTTGTATGTTTGTTCACTAACAAAAAAAAGGTGAATAATGCAATGCATTATAAGGAATTCTATCAATGACTGAATAAAGGCCAGCTAGAAAGTAGAGACTAGGAATTTTTAAAAGAATAGCCTTGGATGATGAGGAAGAAAAAGCAGAAGAATTCTAAAAATCATTAAATAAAGGATTAGAGCTGTTACTAGCTGAAGAAATTTATTGAGATATATCTATTTATTTATTTAAGCACCGTATTTAACACTGTTAGTATATTTTCTACATAATATATTAAATTGCATATATTTCCCAATATACAAATAACTTATAATAAATGTCAAAAAACTAAATTCTGCCTTCCCATGACAACTTTAAATAACTTATAAAATCCAATTTAAAGTAGGTTCAACATACAGATATTTCCCAAAACACGATAAACAACACTCCAATAAATCAATAATTCGACTAAGATAACTAATCAGAAGACAGCTTAATACTACAAGACATACAGGAATTTGAATATAATGGTAGCACAGAAGTAAACACTAAGCTAATAAGAGTAACTCGTTAATTCCGAACAAACTGAGATTTATTCACAATGCTTTTGGCTCTTTACAACTGTTTCACTGTTCCATTCTTCGTAGCCTTTGAAACGAATGAGTCTATGGGGCTTTGAACAATTAACACTCTTATAGATTTTTTCTTCATGATAGACATAGGAGTTAATTTCTTTACCACATACGTAAACGATGCTGGTGAGGAAATTTTTGATAGAAAGCTGATAGCTTAAAGATACTTAAAAGGCTAGTTCTGGCTTGATTTTATCGCCTCAATTCCCCTAGACAACTTCCTTTCAATTTCTGGAGAGCAGAACCTAGCAGTGGAGATTATGGGCCTAACAGATCTATTAAAACTTACGAGAATTCTGCGTTTAGGAAGAATTATAAAATTTAACAGATCTAAGGATGATGTAAAAGGAACTATGAAGTTAATGTAGCTCACGCTTTATCTGATTATATACGTGCATTTGACAGCCTGTGTGTGGTTTTTACTAATGAAGTACGACGGGGACTGGGTACCAGTCCCTGATTTTGTTACTGGAACCACTGTTATTTTTGAGTCGGATATATGAATGAAGTACTGGTCTGCATTCTATCATGGAGTATGGCTGCTGACTGGAGGTGAAGTTGCTCCTAGAAGCACACTTTCATGCTGTGTGGCATCATTACTGTTTTTAATAGGAGCAATGATAACTGCTGTTCTATTCGGAGAAATGGCTGTACTTATGGGAAATTTAGGAAGGAGGCAGAGTGAGTTTTAGGAGCAATTAGATAACGCTATGAGCACTATGACAAGCATGAATTTACCTAATGAACTTAAAAATAGAGTGTTAGATTTTATCACCTAAAGTTAAAGCTCACTTAATAAAAAGAATGAGTATAAAGAGTTTAAGAAGTACTTGTCGCCAAGTTTGCAGTAGGAAGTTAATGCATGTATATATGATCCGATTGTCAGTAAAAACGAGATTTTTAATACATCTGAGTCAGAGTTAACGTAGAGCTTGGTGCATACGTTGAATAGTAAGTTTAAATCACCAGAGTTCGAGATAATAGAAGAGGGAAGTCAGCCTGACTACATGTACTTTTTAGTATATGGGGAAGTTTGTGTTATTGTTACTGATTAGGAGAATGTAAAGCATGAAATTTGTTATCTGCATCCTGGAGCTCATTTCGGGGAAATCGGGTTGATTTATAATATACTAAGAACTGCTACTGTTAAATCCCTTTCATATTGCAATATCGCGTACTTAAAGCGTAATAATTACGATAAAATCAATTCTAAGTACCCTGAATTTGAGCAGATGCTGAAAAATTGGGCTGATGTATACAGAGATCCCTGGAAAAAATACATTTATGATATTTTAAATCAAGCTGAGTATTTTTCACTTATGGATGAAAAGCTGTGTTATGAATTATTCTACAAAATGGAATTGATGAAACTGGAAAGTGGGTAATATTTATTTAAGCCAGGTGATTTAAACTCAACAATATACTTACTGGTTGACGGAAGCCTAGAAATTTCTATAACAATTAATGAAAAGCACCTCCATCTACTAAAAAAGTAAAGAAATGTGAAGAATATGGAGTACGGGCCAAAAATCCCTAAAAGAGTAACAGATTTATAAGATTACTAAGAATGATATATTGATTTAAAGCAAATAACATAACTCAAACCAAGAGCAGAGGTAGTTCCAATTACTAATGACAACGGCATAATAGGAAGTGTATCAGGTATAGAGCAACCCCCTGAAAAGACTTAACTAATAGGCGATTACCCTCAAGAAATAATAATAGACACAATTTAGAAAGGGGCTCTAATATACCCTCACATCGCCCTTATACAAGACACACATCACTTACAGTGTAAAGTAAGCAAGCATGCAACAGTATATGCTCTAAAAGCAGACATAGTAGAAGAAATCATAGGCAATGATGATTAACTAAAACAGTATATAACAGAGATTAAGCAACAACTACATCAGCACTACAGCTACTTGGATTATATGAAACTTGGCGAAAGCGATTTAAGTGAGTTAAAAAGATTATTCAAAGGAGCTGTTATAAGGGCAATTATTAATAAAAGGGAAGAGCGGAAAGCAGGGTCATCATAATTGGCTTCTATGGTGCCTAAGCTAAAAAAAATCATTGCATGTGAAGATGCGGAGAACTATGAGCTAGCTGAAAAAGTTATGAAGGGATAAGTTCCATTACATCATGTCACCGATGACGGAAACTTAATATCAGCTGCATTGGTTGACGGGGATATTCCTTCACTGTCAATGACACATCCTATAATGAAAGTTTTTAAGGAATTTGGACAGGATTTTGATCTGGATGGGAAACTGATTTAGAATGTGAAAGCATACGAAAGTATTCTTGATTAAAAGAGCTAAGAGCTAGATGGTGTGTCGGATGTTATAAGGTAATAAACGGAGTATCTATAGAAACTATTATAGCACTTTAAGTAAAATCCTCAGATGCAGGTGAGTAATGTTAGAAGGACAGGCTCAAGGGTTCCGAGGTTAGATATATAAAAGGTGAATTAGATGACTGAGAATAGAAGGCAGTAAAGGAAGTAGAAAAGATAAGAGAAGAATGTAGAAAATGCACCTGTTCTTGATTTAGAACAAGAGTAAACTCCAGAGATAGTTTAATATTTTTATTTAAATATTTCAAAAATGGACAGCAGAAATCATAGTAAAACTAATTCAATTTTATAAAAGCCGCCTAAAGTTAAAAGACAGTAATTGGATTAGAGAGATCCTTATAAGTAATGTAATAAAGAGAAAAGCAGAGAAAGATCAGCTAGTTTAAAAGATCTACGCCCTGAAGACAAGGCTAAGATTGGAGAACTTGTAAAGAAGCTAGCAGAGGAAAAAGCACTAAGGGGGAAAATTGAATAAGAATCTTAATAGGAAAAAATGCTAATGGAAGAAGAGTATAAGCTAATCAAAGCTTAGAATGAACAAATGATCAAAGAAGGGGAAAAACTTAAGGCTGAGTTTGATAGATCACTGAAATTTATTAAACAACTAAAGGAGCAATAAAATATTCCATAGAAAGTACAGCTTTAGCTATGATCTGATAATCAAATCTGCCTATAACCAAAAAATGATGTAAAAGGAGTTGTTGATACGCCTAGATTCGATGAGCCTGTTAATATTTCAGTACATTAAGAAAATCCCTGGAAAACTCAAGATTGATAGAGTGAAATCTCAGATTTCTCGTAAAGATCGTCCCTTTTAACAGAAAACAGTTAAAAATTGACAGATTTGGATTATAGCTAATCTCCTTCTTTATCGATTTAAAATTCAGGAGCAGCAATGAGTGAAATTAAATCGTTAAGATAAGAACTATGCATTCTTTCAACAAATATGAAATCTTTAAATGCCTCTGCTAATAGTTTTAGCAATTCAAGAAAAATTTCACCTTTAAAAGTTCATGCATAGGATTCGTAACTACCATTGTAATATTCAGCCTTATATTAATCAAATAAGGAAAATTCAATAATGTCATCTTTACCCATTGAAGAAGAAGATTTGAATCTAGATGACGAAGTTTATGATCCAGGATTGCTTGATTTAGTACATGATATAGAGAACTGTTATTTTTAGTAAATGTTAATAGGAAATAGCATTGTATAACTGTTAATTTTATCAGGGAATTCTTATCTATTTCTAAATCCATCATCCATTAGTAAAAATATTAAATTATAATTTATTAAATATGAAGAAGCTTTTAAGTAATTTGTAACCAGAAAAAAAATCAAAAAGATTGTCACTCAAGTAAAAACACACTATAGTTAAAAGAGAAAGGTCAAAGATCAAGAAAATGACCAAAGAGGCCAGAAATTTAAAGAAAATTGGACTTAAGAAAAATCTAAATAGAGATCTTGTTATTCCTAACTCATGCCCATTTAAGCTTGAAGTGCTGCAGAAGCTACAGAAAGAAAAAGAAGTTGAAATGGAGATTATGAGATAGAAAAGGAAAGAAGCGCAAGAAAGAAGGAAGCTATCTGCTCAGTAGTTAAAATTAGTTTAAAATTATTGTATTAAGTTTATTATGTAATCGATTGCATGAAATTGTGCTTGCTACAGTTATCATAGAAAATAGCCTTTAACTAACGAAGAAAAGTGCTTTAACTCATAATAATTTATTTATAGCGAGAATTTGATGCTTTTAACCCTATATCAAATAAGTACAATAATGAATTAAACTATTATATAACTCAAAAACACGGTCAATGTAAACAATTAAATCTAAATAAAGTTTATCTTACCAACCGGATATATTTCTATTGGAACAAGTTTTGAAAAACTGTGTAAATTGATATAACTCTAAGATTCTAGCTATAATTAAAGATGTTTTTATTGTAATTAAGCACAATCAGTGAAATAAGAAGGATAAATAGCCCTACGATTATACCTTTTGCATACATTCTACAAAAATATCTACAAATCTTAATTTTATCCTCCACCTCCACATAAAACAAAATTCTGTATATTAGGCAGCATTTTAAAAGCCCTTGCTATTCTATTCTCTAATTACTTGAAAATAGACTCCTAAAAAGCATAGCAAAGATATTTCATTCCTTATAAATCTCAATTTATTCCTACTTATGGCTCTTTAGGCCTTAAATTAGGAGGTAGTATAGGACTGATTAAAACTTACATTGGAGTTAAATGCTAATAGGCACTGTACAACGCCCCTGTAAAAGAAAAATGACAATTTTAATGCTATGTCATTGCAACAGGTAATTTTATATCTCCTTTCTCTGATAGTAATGCAATATCTTTTACCTCTATATTTAGCTATTAAGCTAGTTATGCATAAGCTTATCCTATGCCTATATCTGTAGTTAGACCTATTATTTCAATATCTTCAAAGCTTTTTACTAGTAGTAGTTGTGTTTCTTTATGTGTTGCTAACAGAGCAATGTATGGGTACTCAGTCACTGATGAAAAATGTGTATGCAAGTGATGGGCTGGTATCACTTATTTTGATATAAGTTTTGAAAGGGTTACACTTTCTCATAGTTTTTCCTACTTACCAGGTGTTATTATCGTTTACACCGTTTGAAATGATGTTGGTAGTTTATGCTTTTCTGTAAAATCTTCAAATAGTTAAACTAGTGGTAATTTTGAATCTCAAAAGGTTTCTTATATACAAAAGCTGACAAAATTAGTAAAATACCCAAAAATAACCTTTTTACCACGTGAATCAATTGTAAGCATTTTTATTAGTGTGAAATCTAGGTTAAATAAAGACTGTAAATTGAGTTAATCATGACTAGTATAGTGGTAATAAATATCCCTTACTAATAAGTTTTCACTCAATACCTTATAAATTAAAGTTATCATTTAATATAAAATGCAATTCAAAAATTTCAAATGACTTATGCTTTATCAAATTCTCATCATGATATTAGTTATTGCTGCAATTTGCCCGATTATCTGGCTTAGTATAGGTGATGATTAACAAGGATATATAGAATGAGACGAAAATGAGTATTAGTTTGGACAAATTTATGTATCTTTATATTCTATAGTAAGTAGTCAAAATGAGGAATTAGATAGTAAAAGTATTTTAGATTTAAAGGGAAATTGGTGCAAGTTGTAAACAAAGTATAAAGGTGATGAAATCACTAAAGATTTTATTTCATCTTAATGCGATTTATGAGAGACTATATTTAGCTCATAATTAGTCCTTCTAATCACTTTTGCCATTCTGATTTCTTTAGGATTGGTTTTATTAGCATTAATAAGATAAATTTGGATTAAAGAAGCTGATTATAAAGTATTAACTATCATTTTAAGTGCAATTTAATTGCTTATTATAACTATAAGTATTATTACATGATTTTCGTATACCAAAGCTTAATTTAATCAAAATTGTGATAAATTAAGTGATGAAGATAAGCATGGACAGTTTTGCGCAGAAGACGGAGCTTATTTGCTTATAATCATTTTCATTTCTTATACATTTCAGTTTTTAATGCTTATGTATTTGATATTCTGATAATAAAAAAGTGATAAAGCATAAGAAAAAGCGTTAGAGTATAAACTAAATACTACTATAAAATAATCTGATTAGTAATTAAGTAGTAATCGCTGCTATTAGCCTAATTAGACTATAACGGTTAATAATATTCCGCTAGAAAGTTTGGATAGAGAGGATAATATTGATTTAGATCAAGAGAATGAATCTTTGAAGGGCAGTGTTTAATCCTTGCCTATTTCCAGTATATAAAGTGAAGATACAGGATTATAAACCCTGAATTTAGATTAATATGTTAAAAAGAGGTTTAAATCTAAAAAATATAGTTTCAGCTTAAAGCCTTATAGATATAAAAAGTAGAAAGCAATGACTTAAGAATTAACAGAAATAAGCTTTCCAATTCCTAAATACTTATAATAAGAAGTTAATATAAAACTAAAGTAAAAACCACCTATTAATTTATGGGATTTAGATATACCCTGTGATGATACATTTTTATAAGTATTTTAAGAAAAAAGTAATAGGAAAAAAAGGCCATTAAGTGTGAAATCATCAGAATCATCAGATAGCTCAAATGAAAATTAGCTTAGTTTAAATATTATATAATTAATACACAGTTCTTCTTATTATCAGTTTAAAAGAACCTACAAAAACACATAATATTAAATGAACTGTAAATATTAAACATTTTATGGCAAATTTAAGTTTATACAAATTATTTCATGCATCTTAGCAAATCGTCTAGCTCTGAATCTTATTCGCATGCAATATACGGCAGATTTTTCTTTCCAAACTGTATACTTAGCTCATCGACTATTGAATCAATCTCTTATATCCTTGAAGCGTATTACAAAGTTGAACATAGAGTTGAATTCTCTGTATTGCTTTAATTTCTGTGTCTGAATTTATCATAAATATCAATTTTCTTAAATGGCGGCAAATTATCTGACATTTTTCTCTACCTTGGAGAATTTATAGCAGAGTAACTAATCATTTCATTAATCAACTCTTTGTACTAACTTTTTACGTATTTAAATTGCTTATTATGATCTATTTTCAAACTTGCGATTAATTATTCATACTCATTACATATTTGTTCTAGTTTCTTATTAAACTTACTTTGAACTTTTTAAACGATGTTTTCTTTGAGTGATTCAACAACATGCTTCAAATCTTGTTTAATTTTTTAGGTCTTTATCTCATGATTAGCCTACAGTTTCTGGATATCCTATACATGTTGCTGTCTTATAAGAAAATTTTCAGCTCTCAATTACTAATTTTCCTCTCTAAGCTGTTAAAGCTCTTTTTCGAATTCTCTTTTAGACTATTTTGTACTATGCAAATCCTCTTATGAGTACCTTTTCCCTACTTTCTTGAAAACTATGCTTTAGTTAATCATATTTGGCTTCTACTCAGTATTAACACTTGTATTAAGCGATGGTGGTGTTAAGTTCCTCTACTTACTTTTGTGAAAAGATGCGATCTTTACATCAGGCGCTTCTCTTAGTTGTCTTACTAAGGGCCAAATTGAAGTGTCATCTGTCTCTGAATCAGTAAAGCTGGTGTCTGTGTATTCAAAGTGCATTTTTAAACTTTATTATTCCCGGTATCAAAATGGTGGATTAGTAAGAAATTGAGGAAATTTGTAAGTTGCTTACATAAGTACAGGAAGTTTAAATGCTACCTGATGGAAAGTTTCAGGTGGTTGATTAAACTCTGATTTTAGGTATTTAGTATTGTGGGGAGCTGTATAAAGCGTGCAGAGAAATTAGAGATGATAATGAGGCCAGTATAATTGGTATAATCAATGGAGAATTAAGCACTCCGTGGAAATTTAAGTGGAATAATTTAGGAGATTTTAGGAAGCAATTGCATGTTAATTATCTTTCTCTCAAATTGCATAGGAAATCTAGTGCTGGGTGATATTTTAGAAGATTAGTGAGTTAGTATTATGATGTAGAAGTTGTTTAGGAGTTAGAGTTATTGAATATTATTGCTGAATAGCAGAGTAATAATTATTATCTTTGGTTATATAGGTAGAAGTTTATATAAGGAAGATTGATTGATTAAGAGTAGGAGTTAAATTGAGCTAGAAGCTTTTGTTAAATGCATTTGAGTGATTGTAGTGGATGATCTTATTTTTATTATATCTCTGTAAGATTCTAGGATTATAACAATGCTTTGCAGTTTGTTAGACATATTTGCTAGATTTATTATGGAAAAGATGGAATGTTTGATTAGATATTGCCGCCAGGGTATCAGATAATAAACTAGATAAGAGGCCAATTAATCTAATTTTGTTCTATAGATATAATAGATACATAATATGTAGAAGAATAGTAGTTGCTACAAAGACCTTACAAATATTTGCAATCTATATCAAATAGCCAAAGCAGGAAAAATGATATTTCTAATTTCAATTCGCATTAACTTACTTATTTTCCCCTTCATTAGTTTTATTTTAGCTGTTATTTACTTTGCTTCTGACATACACAATACTAAGGGTTTATTTCTAATTATCTAGCCCTTGATTCACAAGCTCCTCCATACTTATCTGTTCTATTTATGCCTAAAACATTATACTACAACTTTTTCCCTTTAAAAACAATAGGTCCTGAATGAATATAATTTCCATCCTCAAGAAATGTTAGTTCCTTACTAAGAATTGCTCAATAGTCAAAAATTCCCTTAGGACTAGTTTTGAACATTATTCTAAAAATTATCCCTTAATCCGTCTCAACATGATTAATTGTCTTAATTTACTTTAGTTTAAGTAATTGACAAGCAAACTCAAAAGGATATCTTGTAAAAAGTGAAGATTGACTGTTGATAAAATCAATTGCATTGTCTAGCAAGCCAAAGGCAGTATAAGCAATTTGAGTATCTTCTCATGTTGGCTCTTAAAAGGGATCAGACGGCTCATTTGCATACAGTCTATCATTAAGATGCTTAGGATGATAAGTTGAGCACCATCATAATGGAATTTCAGCATCCTTGCATTATCGTCCATTTGGTATAAAATCCTAGAAAAGATTATAAAATTTATCATTTTCCTTTTCATACTAAATTTGGTAAGGTCAATTGGATAAAAATAGCATGGTTTCTCTTATATCAGGTTTGGTAGTTAATCTAATACTATTTTACTATAAGGCTTGATAGGAGTTTGGAATTTATCTTAAAAAATCATGCCTTGCTATAATAAAAAACACTGGAAGGCGGTGTTCTTATACAGCGTCTTCATTTGACATAAAATCCCCATATCTCATACCATGATCAGCTGCTATTATAAAAACTTATTCATGATCATCGAATCTTAGCATATATTCACTAATGAAGTCAACTAAATAATCATCTAAAGTAATTGCATGAAGTCCTGTGCGTTCATGAGCAGCTGTAAAATGGGAATAAATTCATTAACTCTAGTTTCTATAGTACTCTGATACGTCTAAAGCATATTGCATCGCTCAGTAATGGGACATCTCATCTCCTATACATCTTTGCTTTAGTTTTTAATTCTTAGAAGCGCTATAATCTCCGTATGTGTGATGGAGACAGTAAAATAGATTAATTGTATAATCTACTTGAATATTCCTACCTAATGAATTAGGAACATTGTAGTGACAACTATCAGAGGCAAAGTAAGTGATGAATGCCTTTTAACGTAAAATATTTCATAATGACTTATTACCGTGGTAGTCAATAAGCTGACTGCCTTTAAATTTACTTACATATTTATCGCTGAAAACACGGGATTAGTTCTCTGCTGTATTTGCTCCTATTATATTGTGAAATTTCATATCAAAAACAGCTCATTTTTATGACTATTGCAATTAATTTAAGAAATCTATTGTATGAGGCATTTTTCTAAAAAAATGTCTTCTAGAGAAACTATCTGGAACAATATAATTAATTATCATTGGCTTTTTGTACACATTTGATGTATTACTCAAATATTTTCTCTATTATTCTGTTTTTCTAAATAATGTTTCATTATATCTAGGCAAAATGTATCTCAATTCCCAGTTTTCTGCTTATGCTCCTTTGCATGTTCCGATAACGAAATCTTAAAAGCTTTTTATTTTATTTATACCTTTATTAACATACTTTATTTATTTTCAATGGTGTTTAATCTCATTAGGATTTGCTATTTTTACATTGCGTGAAACAGGGCCTGGAATATAATACGCTTCATTCATGTCAGTGCAATTCATATGAACTGTATTATCTGAGTAATCTAAATAGATATAGTTATTATCTATATTTTATTATTAACAACCTGTGTAGTTATAACTTGGAAACAGCTCAAGGCCTTTCTCAATACTAAATCCGAAGCTGGAAGGAAGGGCCGGTATTATTTATTTTAGTGCTTATAATTAATTCGTATCTTCTATATCAAAACTAGCTGAAAAGGGTAAAATGAGAATTAAAAGAGCCATTATAATTAATTAACTAATTGATTTTCCATACTTTTTAGAGTTCTCCCCTTGCAAATACAGATAATTGGGTCAATTTCTAATGAGCGAGCTGCAATCTCACATAAACCTCCGTATTTATCGATCCTAGTAATCGAATCAATAGAAAAGTGTAATTTTTAGTTAAACAGCTTAAATGGATAGCCTGACTTATTACCTAAGACTACCCAAACATCAAATACAGCTCTTTCACTTTACTCAGTACTAAAAATGAACTTGAAAATATGTTCTCCTTGGAATCCCTTTGCATAGCTTATATTGAATACAGTCTTTATAGTAAGGAATCTGCACAAATACCCATAAGGAAGAGTATTTACCATGACTGATTGCTAGTTTATTATATAGATAACTTCTTATAAAAGTTGATGTGCCCCCTATGCAACTATCTTTTCATCTTGATTTAACCCCTCAAATCGATTTTCCAGAATTTGGCTTGGCATTGGAACTGGTAGCACTTAAGAGCATCAAACTATAGGAATATCAGCCTCCTTGCAAGTCCTAAGATCAGGGACTTTTTCATCTAAAAGGCTGTAGAATCTATTATCTTCCTTAGTTTAGCTATTATTAGCAATTTATAAAATAGTTTATCGTATATCTGGCTTAGTAGTAAGTCGTAATGCATTGTGGTTTAAATTATCTTTTTATGCATCTGTTAAAAAGTCATTCTAAGATAAAAAGAAAAATGCTGGTAGTCTATGCTCCTGAACAGCCTCTGTGTCTTACCTAAAATCCCCATATCTCATACCATGATCAGCAGCTAAGAAGATAACTAAATCATGGCTTTTAGAGAACTCTTTAATATACTACTCAATAAACCTTTGGAGATAAGAATCTAAAGTAATTGCATGTTATCCAGTCTCCTCATGTGCAGCAGTGAAATGTGTATAAACAAATTAATCTTGATTTTTATACATTCTACTAAACTTTAAAGCATATTCCATTTCATAATGATGAGCCATATGTCCTCCTATGCATCTCTGATGTTCTTTTAATTACTTAGCAGCTCTGTATCCCCCGTATATGTAATGCAAGCAGTAAAATTAGTTGATTGTATGGTCAACTTATATAAAACGGCCAAATGAAGCTGGCACATTATGAGAGCAGCCATCTGAGCCGTACATTGTGACATATCCCAGTTTCTTTAGTATAGATCAAAGAGCTGAGTCCCCCAAATTATCTATCAATTAGTTGCCTTAGAAGTTTTTCTCCCAAAAGTTTCCTAAAAGCCTCATTTAATTCTCAGCTGTATCAGCTCCTATTATATTATGCCATAGAAAGTCTACTACATTTCACTAGGATTTCTATTTTAAATCATTTAAGTATTATATTGTAAGAGGCATTTTGCGGAAAAAGTGTCTTCTTGAGAAGCTATCAGGTGTTATTACCAGAATCAGTTTTGGCTTTTAGCTTAGATTTTGTCTTTTCTTTATCTTTTTTATTTCTTTTACTAAAGTTTAGTTGTATCTTGGTGCTACATCTCTTAGTTCCCATACTTTCGGAAAATCTTACTTACAGGTTGCCAGCACAAATTCACGGAAATTTTGAATATTGACTGGCTGATTGGAGTACTACACTATTTATCACATATTCTGAATTTCGCTGGGATTTGCTATTTTTACATTAGGGGAAATTGGGCCAAGGATGTAATACCCTTAATTGGATTTACCACAATTCATTTCGATAGTATTTTTATTGTAGTCTAATTTAACATAGTTGTTCGTTTATTCTTATTTGCATTCTGTGTAATTGTAATAAGGGAATATTTGATCTCCTTTTATTCTTGAAAAACCAAAGGTTTTGGGTTGATATGGTAAAATATCTGATATAGTAGGATAAATATCAGTTGAATCAATGTCTAAGGGTTAGTATGTCTGGGATTAGATGGGAAAGGTGAGAACAATTGTTAGTCATAGCATTTGTGAAATAAGCGTGCAATATGAAATTTATAACAAATTTAATAAGTTTATTAAACTAGAGATTTAGGCTTATTTAAGTACTGTATGCAAATTTAATGATGATAAAAAGCTTGAATCATAGATTGGAACAATTTATATCATTTTCAACATTCTAGTATTGATTTTATTATAATTTATAAACTTCTAATATTTTGGAACACTAGAAGTCATCATAGATTAATTTTACCTTACTGTTTAATCTCCTAAACGACTTCCATAAAAAATACACAATACCACACTCATTTTCCATTCAAACACTTACTAAACTACTCAGGTCCCAGAGCTTTTGGAATACCAGCCATTTCTAAATACGAGTTCATTCCATGCTGAATTTCTTCGATTTAATGTCTATTTAATTAAGACATCAAATCACTGTTAATCTTCTTAGCGATCATGTTTCTAGTAAACCTAACCCCTTATTTTTTCAAATCCTCTGCCAACTTCTTGCCAACCTCCAAACTTTTCTTGACTTGTTCTGGCTTTACCACAGATCTAACTAAATATTTAACAGTTTTCTCTATAGTTTATCCCTAATGATGTAAGTCTGGGTCCTCATTTTCAGCAAAGTAAAACTGAACCATAGGTGTGGTGGTAAGAATATCATGGAAGACATCGTTTTTAATAGCCGGGTGAATCTCACTAGTCCCCTCAGTTCCAGGGACCAAGTCAATAGGATGAGGATTCTCCTACACATGATTCCCATATTTTCCTCGACGCAACTCAGCATATTTGGCCTTTTCAGCTGGGTCGACAGTATGCCAGTGTAAATGAGCGTACTGAGGATAGTTGTCCTTTTGTTAATGAAGGTGAAGGTAATGCGGGTCACTGGAAAACGGACGTAGGGAAAGTCTTGTTAAACCTCTTCGCAACATTTTTATTATAAAAAATAATTACTAGTCCATTCCAAAGACATTAGATAGGAATTTCTTCTTCTCTGATATATCAGGGTCAGTGTCTCTTAGTTAGGGGTCTACTTAGTTGTAAAGCATCATAAACCGGACGTACATTTCTCTAGATTTTGCTTGCTCTTGAAAATTGTATAGAGTTACTGCGTAGTTAAGGTAAGTAAGGAAGTCCTCCTCCATAGACAGTGCTTTTTCATATGCAGCGCTAGAGTTGTCGTAATCGCCTAAGTTACTGAGGGTTATACCGAGATACATATAACTGGCCGGATATTCCCCATTTAGTGTGATAGAACTGTTGAAATAGTGGAAGGCTGATACAAATTGTTGGCATGTTAGATGGACTATTCCTAGGTTGAAGGCTATTATTCAGTCGAAGGGGTCTAGGTATAAAGCCTTTTTTAAGCAAGCCACAGCTGCTATATACTTTTGTTTTCCGTAAAAGCACATTCCTATATTGTTTCACATTGGAGCTGAGCTAGGGTTATGTACAGCTACGATTCTGTATTTAAGCAACGAAGCGTCATAATCACTTCTGTCTTAGATTATGGACCCTGTAGCTAGTAAAGCTTTAGTATTAGTGGGGTCTAAGGTCAATGCATTGCCTAGATACTAAAATGCCTTGAAATTCTCACTTAAATGAAGGTACAGTAGACCCAGTGTTGTTAAAAGATCAGGGTTTTCCGGAGAGTATTCCAAAGCTTCTTAGTATGTATCAATTGCAGATTTTAAGTCCCTTTGGCGAATATACACCTCGCCTAGTTGTATAAAAGTTGAATCATGTTTTTGTATTAAGTTGGCACCTCGGAAGTTGTCTATGGCATCTTCATGCTGTTGTAGATTAAAGTGACATAGACCTTTAATATGCCAAATTTCTCAGTCGTCTGGATTAATTTTCAAAGCTTTCTAGAAGATGTCAATAGCAGATTTTACCCTTCCTGTTAGATATAAGGATCGGCCCACTTGCTTTACACAGTCGTTGGAAAATATATCAAGTTTTTAAGCCCATTTGAATAAATCTAGACTGTCCTTTACCATTCCTCTTTGTCTCAAAATGAGTCCTTTTATATAGTTAGCAAAGTAATTTCTGTTGTTAGATTCTACCAAGACTTGATCTATTAATTACAAGCATTCATCGAGGTTATTTTGAATATAATAATGATAAATCATCCAGTTACGGTTATCGCGCTTGATTACTAATTAAGACATTATAATGAATTAAAATAAATATACTAAAGTAAAGTTTTTTCAGTTACTAGATCTGTTAATAAGGCAAACAAGCATAAATTTAGCTATTCCTGATACCATAGTCAAAGGATTGGGCCACTAATCTCCAACTGTTTATTTCATTAAGCCTTAAAATAATCGAATAATGAGGTATAAAAATATTCAAATAGATGAGTAAATTGTATCTAGAATCGTTAAAATATTAAGAGGATTTAATAATAGATCCAACTATCCAATTGCTATTTTTAAAGCTTTAACCAATAAGGGTTAAAAGGTAATAATTTGCAATACACTTGACGATGCTGTTTAGGCTTGAAATAGAAATTATTAGCATTAGGTAATACAAAGATTTATTCCATCCAACTATCTGCCTATTCTAATCACTACGAACTAGCGTAAAATAATAGCAGAATCAAATAAATAATTGATTGATATAGTAGATGATGGGGGCATCAATGATTTATTTCGGGTATTAAATAAAAGGATATATAATCCCCTTAGAAAGCAAATTAAAATGTTGAAAATTAAATGTATAAAAGATCTTAAATAGAAGTTGTGAATAATTTCAATTTTGGAGTGTTAGGTTGGATAATATGCACCTAGGGTAAATTAAAGATAAAGAATAATACTAACTCCACCCTAGTAGGTTAAAGACAGAGAATCTAGTTAAAATTAGTCTTTTAATATTCCGTAGGAGTCAAAAATAAATTTAAGAGTTAATAGTCTTCCTGCTATTAAGAATTTTAATAAGGCTATTGATTTAAAGCATCTAAACACACTAAAGTAGCTGAGATAGGAAAAATAGAATAAATTTAATAGAACAGGGCAACCTTTCCCGATATATTGGAGACTTAAGAAGAATATGTAATCAATATAATTTTAAACCATTTGTTCAGGTTTCTTTTATTCAAAAGATTTATAATAAGAGTACTTTTTCTAATTTAAACTGTATTCTTTAACTTAGTAATTAATCTAATAAGTATTATAACAAATGTATATAATATCATTGTAATTATATAAGAAATAAAGTAAGCAAGATTTATTATTAACTATATTCATACATAAAACATATTTTCCTAATTTTAGTATTAACCTATCTACACATCTTCATTTATAATATTGAACTTTGTTTCTTTCTTTCCTGTTGATTTATCTTTAAGCTTATCGAGCTGAAATTGATATGTTTTTATATTCGCTTTGTCTTAGTTAAAGTTATGATAATTTAAAGGTATTAAAAGTAAATTTTTCTTATACTTTGCATAGCCTACGACTCTTTAACTTTATTCATTTGTCTTTACACCTTTCTATTAAGTATTTCTCGACAAAATATTAGAAATATTCTACTTTAAATTAGCAATAGCGTTTTCCTTTTTATTATATCTTTTACATAAGTTCCCTTACCTTTTTTATTTTCTGTAGCGGGAATCTTTTTATGTAAGCTGGCTATTAATTGCCGTGTTGTATTTAATTAATTACATTATAAATGTATAATTTTGGTTCCCATTAAATCTGCATTTTGGAGATTATGATCAGAACATTTTTTAATATACCAGAAAAATTTTGTACCTTGTTTTAATTATGGGGAATAAATGCAATAATATTATACTAGAAATATAAAATTACTATTAGGAAACTTCGATGAGTTTTCAAAAGATAGAAAACTACAATTAATCAATTGCTTATAATAAACAGTATTTAACTTTAATAATTCCTACAAATAATCAACTAGAAATAACTCATATAACAAGAAATTGTTTATTAATTATGGTTCTCTAAATATAGCGAATGTATTAATAGTACTCCAATATCCGTAGAAATAGCAATTCTATGTCCATAAGTAGCAGCAAAATAAGGATAACCCATACTAAAGTACTATACTTTTCGATATTCCGGAGTTAACTCTTATAAATCTTTAATTCTAATAGTTTCAACTAGCCCATGACTTTCTCACAATTTAATTTCTCCAGAAGTATCAACTGTGATAAAAACTAATTTTTAACTAATTGAGTTAACATCAGAGCTATTTAGTCCAGATAAAGGTTCATTCTCTTAAATAGCAGTAAACTATGCAGCTATAATATCATTTCTATGATTTCCTAGATTACTTCTATCTTTCCCGGTTTAAAGATCTAGTATTCTAACCTGTCTTCTATTGTATATATAAAAAATACCATCTTCTAGCAGTTTGGCAGGGCCAAACTCCCCATAGGACTTTTTAAAGCTTTTTAGTGTAACAGTACTCATTCCGTCTAAACTTAACAATTTTAAGTGTCTAATTGAAAAATCCTCCCATTCAATCCACAGTATGCGATGTCCGTCAAAATCTAAGGGAACTGAATAAGGCTTAAATGGTTCGCATTCATAGCTTTACTTAGTACTATTTGCCAAATTGGTTATATATACGCTTTCTCCAGCTATAGTAGTATTACTTGAAATAGCTACATTATGAGCCTATAAAGTAAATAAAGCTACAGTTTCTTGATGAGTTAGTACTTAAGTATAAGGACAAGTTGATGTATTATGAATTTTTTCGTGTTGTATTATCGTCTATGAGCTACTCGTTTAGTTAGGAGAAAATATTACAAGTCCTTTTAAGTCTCCTATTGTGATGTACAGAGTATTATCATAAGACAAGTAAGCACCTCTTATATATTCCTCACTGAATTCGCTAATTACATTTTCCTCGCGGGTTGAGAAATTATAGTATAAAATTCTTCCTAATGCAGTGCCATATGCCAGGCCTTCGGCGTTTAATGTAAGTGCTAGTACAGGGTCTCCGAACCGAATATCTATGAAAGCTTCCAAACTCATTAATAAAATGGAATAAATTACTCCTACTGCTGAGTCATCTTATTATAATATAAGGCAGATACCTATTTCTAATGCTAATAAAATCATTTTCAAATTAGACCCGGAGAAACTAACATATAATCCTCCAGAAAAGGTTCCGTATGTAAGCTATTATAAGTATTTTATTAAAAGAAAGTAAATACCCTATAACCAAATAAATCAAGTGCTGATCTAAGCCTCTAATTGTATAAAAGAAGCTCTAGAAAATTTATAAACAGATAGTAAGGTTGATAATAAATCAAAGCTAGTGATTAAATACTCTTAATATCTCTTTATCGGATTCCTTTTTTGTGCATATATTGTGGCATATTATGACTTTTCAATTGTATTTGGATATATCGGATTAGTTCTAGTGGGACTTGGTCTGATTGGACATATAATCGTGTTAATATTAGACGGTGATTTTCAAAGGAATAAACCGTATTTAAAAGTAGACTAAGAAGATCTAAATATTCTAAAGCTTTATAAAGAAATAGAAGATATTAATCTAAGCTTTGGATCGTATTTTGTATAATGGTCAATAGGATTAAGTGGAAAGTGACTAGAATTAAATGAAACGAAAAGATCAAGAGAATCAGATTATTTAATAAAGTAAAATGGATTAATATTTAGTTGAGTCAAATTAAGGATTATTTAGTGGTATAGTAAATCACTAATAACACGAAGTTGAATTAAAACTATTTGAAGAGTTTGTATTAATAATCAATAGTAATAACAAATACTAAAAAATTAATTCAAGTGGTATCATTGGAGTGAGCTAATTTGATTAAGAATTTGAGTTAACAACTTATGCAAAAGATAACCACTAAAAAAGAAAGCTAAAAGTAATTCATACACAGATCCTAAAATTTTAAGCTTAAAATTCAGGTGAATGAGTGGAAAATATATAGTAAATATACTAACTAAGGCCTAAATCTATTCTAGCATTTGTCAATCCTAACAGTGGAAGAGGTCTATCACTTAATATATGAAATTAAGTACAGCCAATAATGCAATATACCAAAACAACTCTTATAGGTAATTAATAATAAGAAACATAGCGCCAAAATTTTGTTAGAGATTATATACTAGAAAACGATATTTCCCAATACGAACTAATTATAGTAATTAGTGGAGATGGACTACTACATGAAGTTATTAATGCTCTTGCAAATCTAGGATAAACTTAAATACCCGTTTCTACGATACCTGCAGGCTCTGCCAATGCATTTGCCTAGTCTATTGCTGATTTTTCTAATGAATAATGTAATCCTATGACCCTTGCATACATAATAATAAAAGGACACCATTATCCATTAGACATAACTCAGCTTACTTATGAAAATGGTCGAATTGTATACAGTTTTCTTTCATTTGCTTGAAGTTTTATAGCAGATGTTGATATTGAGTCGGAAGTGTAACTTTTATACAGATGCAGGTGTTGTGGAGCAGCAAGATTTGATTGTTATGGATTTTGAAGGGTTATTTGCCTAAGGAGATATAGAGGAGAGTTGATTTATGAGACTGATGATTCTTCTAAAAGTTTAAATGAAGTTTTTCTGTATCTTTTAATTGGAAACACCAAATTTTTGGGATAAGACATGAGAGTTTTTCCAAAAGCTGAGCTTAATGACGGGTTTGGGGATATGTTACTTTTAACAGGGAATTAATCAGGTAGATGTGGACTGATTAGACTCTTATTGAATTAAGACTCAGGTAATCATTTAAATTTGAATAATATACAGTATATTAAGGTAAGGAAATGGACATTAAGGCCTGAAGGGAATAGAGGAATTTTTTCTATTGATGGGGAGTAGTATCCAGTAGAGCCTATACAAGGAGAGGTGATATCAGAGCTTTGCAGTACTATAGTATTAGGTTAATATTATTAATCAATTATTCAGAGAAGTTAATTGTGCTAAATTTCCAATTGAGCCTTGTTTTCCTAAATCTTTTAGTTGTTTCATGTAGATAAAAGATAGAGATTTACTGAGATTCTTGAGCTTAGCTCTGCTGTATTCAAACTTGATTTATTGAGCTAGTTTTAAAGACTTTTCTGTTGCAAGTATTATTTACGGACACATACTCTAAAAAAGGCTGTCTTTAGCTATATTTATTGTTTCATCTTCTAGTATTCTATATGCTAAGAATAAAGTTCTGTAACTTTAATTTGTATTTGGATGTCGTAGTCTATGTATGACAAAATTCACATATTTTTCTAAATTTCAAAACTCCCTATTAGAATTAACTCTTCACATTAAATTAGCTTAAATTTTATCTATTTGTTCAGCTATTTATTTTATATGCCCTTCTAATCCAATGCTACTATCGACATTAAGAAAACTTTCCTATAATTCCAAAGGGAAAAGCTGGTTTTCAATACACATAATGCAGAATTTAAACTAAGAAACTACATTCTCTAGGTTATCATCTATCTAAACTTATTAATCAGCATACGAGTAGAACATTTCCTAAAATTTATATAAATCATATTTCTCCTTATATAAATTCCTAGCCAGCAATTAAAGCTCATCCAGCTATAAAAACCCATCTCCATTAAGATCAGCAGCTTGATATAAGTCATCCAACTGTAAAGTAGCTATCTTAGTATATTATCTGAATCTTTCTAACGAAAAATCTATGAATTATTTTATTTAAATCACTCCACTACTATTTAAATTAAGAGGACATGGTTATGATATTTTTTCTATTTATTGCTTAGTCTTAAAAAATTCATCATCGTTATATTTCCCGATAAAATGCTCTGCAAAAACTTCTAAACATCTTAAAGTAGGGAGTATTACTATATTATTTTCATCTGTCTCTACATCCCACCCTGTTTTATTTTTCTATAGCTCTGTATAAAGCTAACAGAAAAAAAATTATTCCTGTATGTCAAAGGGCTCATGAATTTCTAATAACTATCCAAATAGATAAACTAGCTCATTATCTTGATTTTGCCCTGCTCCCTATAGAATTGTAATTAATTTCTATTCTGCTACACTTTGTAAACCGTAATTTCTTCTAAATTAATCGTATATGAACTCGTAAAAGCATTGAGAAGTTTTAGTCCTCTCTTTGAACTGCTATTTAAAATCTGATGCAAGTTCTTCTAATTATTTCAGCAGGGTCTTCTTAGTTATCATAGTTTTTTGCTAATACTCTCCCTTTATGAATTTTTGGTGTATAGTTTATGCATCATCACTTTTTTTAAGAGGTGCTTACTTTTTCTGTTAAGGTGCTGCAGGTTGAATAGTGGGTGCTGCTTGTGTCTTAGCTATAGGCGCTTTTCTTTTAGGAACAGTCTTTTTAGGATTCTTTTTCCTTTATTAAGTTGCTCTTTATTATATGGGTTGAATTCTATCTTTACTGCCAAAATTTTCCATCAGTATATACTTAAGTTTCCTTATTTCTTTCTTGAACAATTTAGTCCTATTGATTAATTCTATTATAAACTCTTTATAAGTTTTATCATTTTACTCAATCTTTTCAAAGGTAGGACTCATATAATCTACAATAATCCTCTTTGCATCAGTTGGACTACCAGCTTGAAACACTGATTTTATTAAATTATCATCAAGGCTAGTGGCCTCAACTAGTAATGATTTTGTATCGGAATGCGGAACACTGACATCCTCTTCCTCCTCATCTTAAACTTCTTAGTTCTTGTAGTAATTTTCTAATTTAACAACTATTGAATCTAAGGACTCTGGACTTTTAACTTCTCTTTCAACTTATACTAAAGGATCTGGAAATAAGTTATAATAAGTTTGTGTAAAATTATCCTCGAATTAAATCAAGTCTTTTGTGTCGGTGAACACATCTATCATTTCATCAGCTGTGTCTTCTATTTTTTGTTGTAAGTCATTAAGGAAAACCTTATTTGCTAGCTCAATTTCAGCTTAGGGTACTTTTTCAACTGTTTCAATAGCTTGTTCAGTAACTACATGAAGTGTTTTTTACAATAAAGGATCTTTGTTTATTATAGAGGATAAATCTCTAAATCTTATTCGATTCTTTTACTGTACTTTTTTTAATCCAATCATATCTGTCTCAAAATCCTCAATAACTTAATCGACTAGTCTTTTTAAGTTATTATGAGAATCTTCCAGCCTTAGTAGCCGATATTTAGTTGCTTCGTATTAATTTTATAGAATTTTTATGCGTTCTTAGTAAGATTTTTCCTTTTGAAGTAAGATTTGTTCCCTTTACTGCAAATCTAATTTTTCTGAGCTTAGTTTATCATTTTCTTCTTATTTAATTAAAATCTCATCTCTCATTTTTGTAGTTTCATCAATATAACGTTTTAAGAGCTTTTTGATTTAAACCTTACTCTTATCAATCTGTTAAGTTTTATCTACAAATCGATCATTTATATAATACAGATAAATAGAGAAAAAGCCTTCTCAGACCTTTTAGAAAGCTTTTCCTCTTAAAAGACAACTAACTGAAATTTATCGCATAATTTCTTTGATTGACAACGAATATAGAATTCTAAAGCACTTAAATTTATCAGTTTAGTTAAGTTAGGACTTTTAGATCATTTCTTTCGTTGAATCTATCCATTTCATTAATATTTACGCGTCTTAGCGACTTGCTGGTAATCCTAACTAAGGAACTTTAAACTTACTCTTGAGTTTAATCAGCTAATAGTCAATTAACTTTGTATCTAGCTAATCATAGCGTTATACAGAATTAAGCTAATCGAGAACTTTTAAGCTGATATCATCTTCTAGATCTAAAAATTCTTGTATTGTTTTAGGGAACTGAAAGTGCTGTGAGAGTTCACTGAGTGAATACTAAACATCATCTTGAACTAATGATTTCTAAAGTAAATTTGTCCCTCTTTTGCGCTCAAATCTGTACGAAACATCTCTAATACCAGCTGTCATTGTTCTTTCTTATTTATCTAAATCAATGTTGTGGTTTATAATAGCTGATCTATTCCTTAATAAATTAGGGTCATTGTCTTCTTGTTTAAGCCTTGAATTATACTTGATTTCCTCGGGCTTTTTTAGTCTATTTTGAATTGCATTATTTCCAGTAAAGTTTCTTAGTTCTCATGCATATGATGAATTATTCAGCATTTAGTATAATACATTTAATTTAGGTTTTCCTTTACTATTAAATTTTTAATGATTGATGTAAGTTCTGTTTTATCCAACACCTTATTGGGATTAACTATGTCTCATTTTAATATTACAAAAACAAAGAAATTTGTAGATTTGGGTTTGTAGATGTTTGTGTTGTTGTACTTAAAGAAAGTTGATTTTCTGTGAGCCTTTAATACTCATTTTGAAGTTTTTCTAATTGTTCTTTGTAAAACTAGGCCATTATAAGATCATTTTCTTATTCTTGTGCTGATTTACTTCTAAGATAGTCTTAAATTTGCTGTTTCTTTTAGTATTGGTATAGTCTATGTCGGTTAATTTATTAATGACGGTTTAAATAGTGTTGCTTTTAGGTTTCTTATAGTGATAAATTGTCTTTATGCTTTTTATGCTTTACATAATTTTTCAACTGCCTAGTATTTTATGCTTCCTTTTAAGTCATTTTGATAAGATTTTGTTATACTGCATGTTTTAAGAACTGTTTTCTGGCTCTAGTGTGCTTATTTTTTTACATAAGCTCATATTGCTTCTATTGTTTACTTTTCTTTGCAATTTACTAGACTCAATTGTGCTTTAGGCTAGAATAACGCACTCTTTCAAGCTTTTCGTACTATCTCTTTGCGTTCATTGTTTTCCTTTAAATTTGTTATTAAATACGCTTAAGCTTTTGTACCTTTTATTGCATAGTAACTAAATTGCTTTGTGTTTATTTAACCATTGGAAAGAGATTCTAAGAGTGTGGCAAATAATCTATGCTTGTTTATACGCCTTAGCTATTGAAATTATCCATATTAAAATTTCATAAGTATATTTTATTCGTAATGGAAGAACAATTTATAGTATAAGGAGAACTTATATATTAAACCATTTTGCTAAATAACTTAAGATCTATACTGATAAATATTTTATTACTATCTCTTTTTCTGAGAATTAACATAGGAGTAGGCCTATCGATACTTCATATATCTCATTACTGATTTATTAGATGATGATGTGCTATTACTGCTATAATTATATTACGATGCTTATTTCCTAAATCCTGTTGTAATACTCTTAAACATGATTCAAATTTACATTGCCTTAGTTTTTAAAAATTTATTGGTAAAATTTATCAAAAGCTGAGCTCTCTTCTAAGTATGATTAGAAGATTGAAGAGAATAACTGTAGATATTTTAAAGAGCTTGAATAAGACAATCCTTTTCTATACAACTGATCTTTTTAGATAGTGGATTAAATTTTTGGTTTAGTAATTGCTCAAAATTTTATTATTTTAGCTTTTTAAAGGAGTATAGCATTCGCTTGTATACATTTTAGCTTGATATTCTTTGTATTTAGAATACTGATTATATTTCTTATGGACTTAATTTGTTGTATTTTAAGCAATAAATGGTCTTAAAGGCTTTAAAAACAGATTTATTTTGCATTCTTTTAAATACAGTATTCATTATAAGACACTTCTTTTTGATTAATACTTATTTCAGCTCTTTAAATCCTTATCTTACTTTAGCATTTTTCTATTTATTTAATATCGTGAAAAGCTTCTAAAAACTTACAATGGATTGATTCTGTAGTTAAGCTCTTCTTACTAATTTTATCCAGCTATACGATACTCGTTTTTAGAAGACTTGACTCATTTGCAGTAAACCTTTATTAATCAATTCTTCTTTACTTAATTATTTCTGGTATATGTTCCAAAGCTCCTCAAAAGTCTATTCCAATAATTTTCTATTACATATTTGATTCAGATTAGCTTCCAGTACTCTAACCTTTTTGTTTCTATACTTAGAGTAGTCATTCCAATTCTATAGCATGAAAAATGCATTTCTGTAGAAGTAACTGAAGAGTCTCTTATTCATCATTTAGTCTAATAAACTAAAAATAACTCCTCCTCCTAAAAGCTTTTCGTAATAATTTAGTATTCGTTTATAGGCAAATGCTGTTCTCTTGTGGAATATTTATTAGACAACATAAAACATTACCAGGCCTTTATGCTTTTTAATGTTATTTTTAAGCATTATGAGATTAAATCGTCTTCTAACTTATTCTTACAAGGCTTTTTTTATTTTATGGATAAATACTTTTCATTTGAAAGCCGTTCTTTTATATTATAGAATGCTATTGAATGAGTTTCTTACTACTTTTAACTAAATATCATCTAGCTTATATTGCATACTTCTTACTGAATTCCTTTTACTTGTAAAGGCTTTTTACTCTTCATTATGCTAAAATAAAAGTTCAGTTTTTATTAATTTGAAGCTATTACTTACTTATGTATTCAGTTAATCAGTAAGGTTAAAACTTGCCTACTTTTTCAAGATTTATTTCTATTTATTCCTATTATACAATCTTTTGATTGTCTTAAATACTTTGTCAGTAGCTTTAAACCTTAAAACGCTTTAAATACAGTCATTTAGAATAATTATGCCTTGATTAATGCATTCTAGATTGTCCTAATGAATTCTTATGTTTTATACTCCTCATATGAATTAGCCAGTGAGCTTATCCTTGATAATTTTCATAAAGTTTCTTAACTTTTGCTTATACATCTGTTTCTTTTAATTATTTTTCAACTTTTTGAACGGAGACTTATAAAGCACTGCTAGTTTTTTAATTGCTAATGAGCAGCTATTATATTTCTAATAACTCATCAATAGCATTCCATTACCAAGCCTTTTCTTGACTAACCTATCCATAATCTATACAAGTTTTAGCAAAGGCTTATCTACACTCAAATACTTAATTTTGTTATATCCTAGCAATTTTCTCCGATTCTCCATACATAAAAAGCACCTTAAAAGTTGCCTAATAGATTACTTATTTATTTTAACAGATTATTGCATCATAAACAAGTCCTATCTAGATAAAGAAGAGCTTAATCCGAATCTAATATTAGCTCTTTTGAATTTAAAGGCTGAAAATCAAATTCTTTAAAAGTAATGATTAAGTGTCTTAAAAAGTGCGTATGCTTTAAAATCCCTGGTATAAAAATGTTGCTTTATCAATTACAAAGCGTTGAGCTTTTACCTAGATGATTTATCTTTTATTACTTTGAATAGTTTTCAGATGGAAACTTACTTACGGCTTTCCTACTTCTTTTAGATATACATTCATATCTTCGAAAAGATTTAAATCTTTTTATGGTAGTTTTAATTTAATACACTAAATAGCCTATTGCATGCATTTTATATATCCCTTAATTATAGGTCTTTAGTAAAGTTTCAGTACATTAATTACTTAAACGACTTTTGTAGATATTTCCTAGTATTTTTCTTTAAGATGCCTTTTAATTACTTTTGCCGTTTGAAAATGTTTTTTATCAATTGGAAGGATTATTATTTCAAAGCTTTTGATAAATTTCTTATCAAAATAGAACTCATTATTATTCTTAACTTTTAGAAGGAGTTTTAATCCTACTATTTCTTTTCTAATTTTTCATTAGTTTATTTTTTAGATTTTATACTACTGAGCTACTTTTAAAGACGTTTTCTCTTCTCATGTTCGTTGTATCAAAGCTAACGTAAATCCTTCATGTATTTTTATAGGATAACAACTGACTAAGGGTCTAGTAATTCTGGGGAGATATCCATTTAAATTTTTATTCTAATACATAAAATTTTTGCATTGAAATAGAAGAAATGCTAGCATATGTTAGTGATTTTGATTGTTTGTATTAATTTTAGCTATTTACCCACTAGTATGAATTTTTTAGAATACTTGCTTTAGTATTTAATTAAAGAAGATTAACTGTTTTTGTATTAGGTAGTCTTGATACGCTTGTTTAGTGATTATTTTTGGTAATTAATACCATCTATAATACTTATACCAAAACTTCCATTCTTAATTTCTAATAAAAAATGAATCAATAAAGAACCAATTAGGGCGGCTTTTACTCTGGACCTTATGCCGCCAACAATAATCTATACTAGAATCAATATTAAGCATCAAAAATCTAAGCTCCAAATTAAATAAACTATCCTTCAATTTAGAATTAAAACGATAATATGTACTCATCTCCACAACAAAACTACAACCCTTCTCTCAACATTCCTTCCTTCTAGCCACAAGGCCAAGATTTTGGATACTAAACTGAGGATTTCCCAGCTTTAGGAGTTTAGAATTAATATAAACTAGAAGGAGCTACTGAGAAACAATTCACTTCTACTAGTTTCCATCCGAATGCCACAGCTTTTGTTCCTAAAGACTTCACTCCCTTTTAGTTTGACCCAGGCTTTGTTGATGGATTTGTTCCGAAAACAGACCCTGAGGAAGATGATAGAAAAATATACGGGGTGTAAGGAATTAAGGCTCTTTAAAGAGACGTGGATAATAGTATAAAGGAATTCATGTTTGGATAGAGTTTTAATAAGCTAAGCTAAAGGAACTCCTGGGATTTAAATAACGTTTTTTCAGATTCAGAGCTGGAAGATGAGGAAATGCCTGAGTTTTCCTTGCCAACTTGTTATTATCTGAGTAAGCCAATTCTAAAGCTTTCCCATATAAAGAAGTTTTCAGATATTACTTTGTTTTATGTATTTTACAATATGCCAGGGGAGAAGTTGCAGGCACTGGCTGCTGAGGACCTGTATAGGAGAGATTGGATGTACGAGCCATATAAGTAGTTGTGGTTTTAAGCAAGAGCTGGGCAGTGAAGATCTCTAAATACGGAGAAGTGAGAGATTGTTCAGTGTGATAATCCATAAGGACAGTTTCTATCTAAAGAGGATGTTAGGGTAAGAAGGCCAGTTGCGTGAAATTAAATGACACTTAAACAAAAGTTTGTTTTATTTAGTTATTTTGTAATTTGTTGTCGAACACTCTTCTTTTGTCTTATTAAATTATAGTTGAGGTTATATTGCTTTATGTATAGGAAATTGGAAGAGATTATTAAGAAATTAGTAGAGAGATAGATTGTATAGGTAGGGAAACAATGAATTTTAATAAGATTACATTTATAAGTTTATTTTTGATTAAAAATGTATAATTGCTTATAATATAACAATTTCATATTCAATTATATTTAGAGCGCAGATATAAGTGATATTATAGTTTTCCTATAGTAAAATACAACTAATATAATGGGCAATTTTCCAATAAAATAATTACCTATCAATGTCTTGCTATATTTGAACTTTCATATATAAAATTATTGAATATATTATCATCAACTACTTTTATACACTATTATTGAACTCTCACAATTTGCTATTACTGAAATAACTCTCCTCCATAAGAAATACAAATTCCAACAATTGATTCTTCTATGTATTAAATATCTCCACAGTAAGTAAAAGCTGCCTTTTTCTTAGTGGTCTTTAATTACTCTGCTTTCAAACATCAGAGATTGGAGTCTTAATTAAATTAAATATCATTTCTTATCAATACTTTACTTCCTTCAATAATGCTGGCTGTTATACTTTTTGTATATTTCTCTATAATCTTATTTTATCTTTACCTAACTTATTGTATTATCAACTTATCTTCTGTATTTATTAATTCATTTGGCTCGTATTAAGTTGCTCTATTTTATCCATTGTTTCAAGATTGGTTTTATTCGGCCAATGCTTTGGTTATATCTTAATTACTAGCTATTAAAAAGTTTCCTTTTCCTGTTGTCAATATACTTTTTAAATCAGTTTTGTAATATGATTTGAATCTATTTACAAGTTCTTAGGTTAAAGGATGATACTACTTGGTAATTCTTATTCCTATTTCACGCTCCTGCAAGAATGCTAAAAAGTCCTTTTAAAACCCTGATCCTTAGTTACATAGCACAGTTTATATATTTTTGCCAGTACACTTTAAAAATTGATCCAGGGCATCTGCAATACTGCTTGACTTTTTATTTGGTAAAAGCATTGAAAATCCATATTCAGAAAAATGATCTATGATATTTAAAATGTACTTTCTTTTAGGAGGCTCAGACCCATAAGCTATCATTGTTAAACTACATATAACAAGCTCAAATGGTTCAGTAGAATATATAGCTTCACACTCTGCTATTTATTTATATTAATTGCATGTAGAACATGTCTAAATAAAGGTTTTCATGTGCTTTGTGTAACCATTAAATTTAATTTTCATGTCTTTAAGCCTTTTTATACTTCATTACCAGCTTAAATGCGTATTATCGGGTTTTATATGGCTATTGTGTAAAATATAATTTAATTCACTTTGAAATGGAATGCATGAATCCTTCTAACCCTTTTATCTTACGCATAATCGTGATTTTGATACTTTTGATATCGGGTTAGGTGAAATAAAGTATTTTTATATATTATGTAGTTCTCTTTTTGGTATATTAGTTGATAATATTCAATTGTAGATTTATTCATACCTTAATGGAGCTTTCTGAGAAAATTAAACAAATTATTTATTTATTGGCTTATTCCATTAAGTAATGCGCTCTTGCATATGCTCTTTACATTTTTCTATTGAAATGAGGCTATCTAATGAACTTACAGACCTACTATCTTATGAATCAAAAGGCCATCTTTTGTAACTGTCTTTATTTTCTGAATCTGTACTTTATAATCAATTATCCTAGTCACTTGATAGAGTGTTTATCTTTTGCTCTTGGTAACCCACTTGATCTTAAGACTATAACGCAGAATCTTAAGTGTTTGAAGCTTTATTCTTTTCTAAAAATTTCAAATAGTCAATTACATTTGCATCATCTTAAGAAGATGGGGAAAGTTTAGGTATGCGTCAATACTATACTCGTAGTTGACCTTATTATCTGGATCTACTAATGAACTATAATGCTTTCCCTAATAATCGAAAATCAGTCAAATTTCTTAATCAGCATTTTTATTAATGGAAAATAAGTCATTCAAATTTTTGTCTATTACATTCACCTAAATATCATATGAAAAAGCAATTGATGCCAGGGATTGAAAATCTACTCATGCATCTTGCATCATAATATTATGTTCTATGTTATTTAATTATTCAAATTGCTATCGATAAGCTCTTTTATGCCTTTCAAAATGTTAAATCGCATTCTATTTAATAACTGTAAACTATTCTTAGCTTAATCCCATACATACTGCTACTGCCCGGTATAGGAAATTTTCATCTCTGGCTATCTCTTGAGTTTCTAAAGAATAATAGTCAAATAGAAGATTATATCGATGTAAACTTTGATTTTAGTGTAATATAGGTATTTTGAAAGAATTAATAAGATTTTTAGGTCTAGATCTTTTAAGTGACATTTTAAATTAAGAATAAAGAAGATTCCTACAAACATTATGCAAATATGGTAAGATACCTATAAAATTATTAAGTCTGTAAATAAAGCTGGATTATGCAACGTCATTTAATAGTAAAGTGATATATTTCTTATTTTCATAGATGCATAAAATTGTTATAAATTTTAGTAAACCAAATATTGTTGGCTTTTGATTAAAAGTCCTATGTGTACTAATACATACATATAATACTAACTAAGAGTTGTTTATATTATTTTAGCTAATACTCAATAGTACATTACACTTATTGTATATTTTATAACAAACTATCATCAAATTATATTCTAATAGCAGCCTAACATATGTAAATAAATGTTGAAACAAGACCGTAGAAACTCAATAGTGCTAGGAAAGAATCATCTATTAAATAATTTAGAAGTATTTTCGGCCTATTCTAATATTACCTAAATATCAAAACTAGATTTAATTTTTCCATATAAATGATTACTTTTGTTTTCTATATACTAGCTCTGATAAGTTTTGCTCCCTTTATACTATGAGCAGTTTCTACAGTACTATTCTATAAGCAGGGATTAAGGTGAACTCCTAATGGATACTTTAAATACAAAAGCATATCCTTTCAGTTCCCATTAAAGATAGATTATCTTGATATAACAGTGGAAAATAAGAAATTATACATAATCGTGAGTAATTTGATCTTCACAGATTATCAATCTTAGATTCAAAGGGAAAAAAAGCAGCTAGGAGTTATCTAAATGATTCTTATACGATTAATTTTAGTATGTTGTAGCAATTTAGTAGTTGTTGTCATTAATAATACAGAGATTAATTCTAAAGGACTCAATATACTATGTGATAAAATCTGTATTACTTTCAGTAATAGCAATAGTGGTAAAGTGACTACAAATATACTACTAAATAAACTTAAAGTTAACTGGGAGTTGCAATAAATCTTCGAAGCAAAAGAAATCATTGGAAAATATACTCTGCCAGGACTAGTCAATTTATACAGGAGTATTAGGAAAAGTAGAATTGAAATCGAGTTATATAAAGGCAATTACTCACTAAGCTTTAGATTTCTTACATATATTGAAAGCTTATAAAGCAAGTAAAAAAGATAGAAATAATCATTAAAGCCTTATTAAATTAGAATAAGAATGCTAAAAACACAAGGTATCTTTGAAGGAATTCAATGCAATACCAGCAATATCCACATTTAAATTTGTCTTTAACCTATATTATAGCTTTAATTACAGATTTTAAAACTATCTGCCTATAGCCAACAAATGGAAATTGTTAATTGTCCATAGTTTTTATTAACAAGGAAAAAGTCAAACAAGGATGATATAACAAGCATTGAATGCTAAGAATCTAAAGTGATTTTAATAACAGCTGTTGCAACGCTCATTGAAAAAGCTATAAGATTTGAGAAAAAGCTTAAATCATCCAATAGATAAGTGGAGAAATAGTTTAATATGGAAATCAGCAAAATCAACTTAGGATTTGCTTCTTCTTTTGAGCAATTCGATGGATGTATCACAGACTTTTAGATTACAAATATAAAGAAATCAAGGGATGATAAATAAATGAAACTCACTGCTAAAAAAGTAGCTTTAAAACAAATTGAGGAAATGATTCTAGATATCAGTTAAGTTGATTTAAATGTAAAAAATCAAGATTTGAGTATTATTTTTGAACAAACAAATATCTGGTTAAACTTTAATCAATACAAAGCGATATTTTTTATTGTTTATTAATGGATATCAATACTGAGTTATCATAAAAGGAAACAAAGCCAAAGTTAATCTAAATTAGTTGAAATACTTTTGAATAATCTTAACATTAATATAAACTTTGAAAATTGAGTGTAATTACAAGCAATTCTAAGTAAATTTGATATAAAAATTCAAACATAATAACAACTATCTTTTATTCTGGATAACATGGAGTTATATTTACAAGAAAAGACAAAGAATAAAATAATTCACTGTTAATTATGCAAAGTAACTAAAGCCCTTATAGAGCCAGTTCCCTTAATAGATGTTTTTATAACGAATATACAACTTATTTTACCTCACCAGGTATAGGTAGGTGTAAGAATCTGAAAAGTTATCAAAGCAATGTAAAAAATAATGAAATGGTCTAAACGTCTAGTAAGTGGTAAATCCTCAAGAGAATTAGCATCTTTACAAGAAATTGCCAAAACTACAATAACAATTACAGGCATAGAACTTGCTGCATTAGACGATCCAATAAGTATTGCTTTAAGAAAAAAGTATAATCTAGGGCCTGATATTACGCCAAAGCAAGTAAAAGAGTATGTTCTTTATCCCTTTATCCTGATATCTATAAATAAATTAATAGCTAAATTGGATAACTCAAATTTGTCAACGGTTGAATAAATTATTACTAATATGCAGAAAATAGATAAATTTGAAATTCCTGATTAAAGCTTCTTTAAAAGTCTAAGTGCTCATTTTATAGATATTAGTATAGAAAATGCTCTGATATAAGTAAGAGAATTTGCACTGCCTTTACTGGAAGTTTAGTATATAGGTATTAGTGGAAACAGTATTATATCAATTAACAAAATTCAACTTCATAAATGGGCCAAGACTAAGATGCATTAGGATTTTGACATTGATTTAGACAGTGTCTATATAAATTTCGGAATTGCTTATAATCCTATTATCAAAGATTTCAAAAACTTCATAAAATAAATTACAGTGAAAGCTCCTTCTAGTGAGTCTTTAAAATTATCATCTACTCCTAAATTTAATCAGATCGATTCAAATCGCTACAAAAATAATATACAGTTTAGAGCCAGATTGTAAAACATTAATTTTGATTTGATATATGGAACCAAGTATCACGATGTGCAGAAAATTTAGTTCTAAGTTGAAAATGCTTAGGTGACTAAAATTCACTAAAAGTTTAAGTTTAAGATTGAGTTGATTACTTTATCAAAACAAGAGGACAATGAATAATTCGTGAAGATTCTTAGACTTGACTGTAATCTAGATTATTTATATGAAAGTAAACAGTTAAATCACTGAACAGTGCAAAAAGGCTTTCCATAGGATAACAAAGACATGTTTAAAAAGTTCCGTACTTAAAGACTAGTTTTAAACTTAGAACTAGATTTAAAAGCTTAGAATGATTAAAGCCTTATAATAACATACGATACTATATAAATTCCTTTTATAGAGGATTTATTACTGCTTTACTTATAGCCTCCTAAGTATCTCTAAAACATAACTCCATACAGCAAAAGGGCTGATTAGCAAGTTCCAACTACTATGAATATAAACAATTTGATGGGAAGAAGTATGAGACTGTTATTAGTCACTGATGCTAAGTAAGGGTTACAAGTAGTTGTAGATAAGCTAACATATCACTCCAGTATTAATTTTGAAAAAAATAGAGTGAAGCTTGAAGGTTAAGGACTGCTAACTAATATGCATGTTGCGTATTACAACGGTAAAGTGTATGCTAAAGCCTTCCCTAAGCAATTTAACATATATACTAATCCATAATCAGACGATTTTATTTTTTCAAGTGAGTCAACAATTCTTACTTGCCCAGAAGTAGTTTACAACTAATCAAAAGATAGATAATTCGATCAAAACTTTGAGGTTAAAGGATTAAGAATGCTTATTACATAGTCAATTGGAACACTTCTTTTAAAACTTATTACATTTAATCCTTAACTTTTGAAAAGAAGAACTATATAGAATATTGAGGATTAGGATGATAATTAATTTCTAGTAAGAAATTATTCAAGGATTAGTTCAGATATGACTATACAAAAAGCTAGTTGTATAAAGATCAATTTATATACTCCATAGATTAACCTACAAAATGACGAAACTTTATCAAGCATCTTACTTGTAACTTCTAATATGATATGTACATTGAATTAAGACTATCTTCCATATGACGCCCTACTACTAGATACTAAGAGACATTTAACTATGTTTACTGAAAGCACAGAGTTCTTTATCACTCCATAGCTATTTTTATACAATAATAATGTATTTTGACTGGAATATACTCATAGACTTATTGAACTTAATCCTAATCTAGAATAAACAATAGGAAATCTATTAAAGAGAATTCTATCAACTAGAGACACCAATTTTGACATAATTCACTTTAGAAGAGCCTACAGTCAGTACGATTTCTTATCTGGCTGCTAAACTGAAAACATTTATCAATGGGCAAATTAAGACAGAATTAGCAAATTTTACTTATCAATCCCAGAGCTATAGTGCAATATAGAAAGTGACCATCTATGAACCATTATAGATGTTTTCCAAGGCTTCATGGCCAATGACTAAAAGATTAATGCAAGTGAGCTTGAGTTCTATAGGCTTGACGAGTTTAAACGATATGGAAGAATTCAACTACAAGAAATTTTAACGGAAAAGGTGTAAAGTTGTTTAGAAACATAACCTGGAATAATACAAAAACAGGTGCATTGCTAGATAGAATCAGCGTCTTTGAAAATGATGCAAAAACATGATGTGCTTCTGAAATCAGATATACAGAGATTAGTTGCAAATTTGACAACAAGAGACGATTCCTGTATAATTGCTAATGTTAGTATGCATAAGGCCCAACTCTATCATAATTAAAACAAAATAGTATGTCCTTATATAAAAAATGAAAACGATTATTACGATGACTGCTAAATGCTCGAATTGAATTTAATGATTAAAGAAATTGAAGGAGCTGATGTTGCATCATGGCCCTTTGTGTAAAATTTTGAACTGTACTTGTATCCATTAACCATTGATATATCCACTTCCCTTTACAAAGACATATATCATTTTATTTTCCCTAAAAACACAGATGATACTGGCCTAGTAGTAAATAAAAGACTAAAACCAGTTAGAAAAAGACCCCATATGCCTCATTTTTACAATTAAATCAAGTTTTATTAAATTAACTTTGAGATTAGTGTCTATGGGTGAATTGGTTTAGGGAAAACAAAATTAGAAGTGACTTAGTTTATAAATAAAAACAAATTCAAGACCTTTAAAGCTGTATTAGACAAATACTTCAGCCATATCAAAAGTCGCATGTTGGCCTAGATTCCGAGTATTTTCAAGTAGAATATAGGATACTAAAAGGAAGATTTTGCAAATCAAGGTTCAAACGAGCAATTAGATTCTCAAACTACAAAATAACATAGTGTTTAGTAAAAATGAATAGGAATAAAAGACTTAGAACCCGTCCCAAGCCGGAAGGCTGGGAGGAAATAGAGCCTACATTACTTGAATTCTAAAGATAAATGAGAGAAGTAGAAGCAGAACCATCTGAACTACGACGAAAATTTGAGTCATTATGGCCAATACACAGGATTAACCATTAAAGATCAAGGTACCTATTTAACCTATTTTATAAAAAGCAATAAATATCCAGACAACTCTACGAGTTCTGCTTAAGAGAAGGGTTTGGAGATAAGGCATTAATAGCTAAGTGGAAAAAGCCAGGATACGAGAAATTGTGCTGTATATAATGCATTCAAAATAGCAACCATAATTTCAGCACTACTTGCATATGCAGAGTTCCTAGAGACAGATTAGAGGATGATACGAGATTCGAGTGCAAACACTGTGGATGCAGAGGCTGTTCTAGTTGTGATATTTAAACATTAAAAAATGAACTTTAATAGCTTGAAATCAGAAAGAGGCTAATCAAAATCAAGCCTAGGATACAGTTTTCCGTATAAAAGATCAAAAATGTAATTTAATGCAAACGCTTTTTCAGCTTTAACCTCGCCAGTATCATAGAAAAATTTATAATCATTTGATAGATTACCAAGGATTACTTAATTTCCTTCGTCTATATCTTATAATAAAATAAGACACAATATAGTGGAGGATAGTATCAGATCTATGTCAACTAAGTATTCTCAGAAAGGCTAAAAGGTAATAAGAGCCTATGGAGCTACTACTGATTAAGGGATTATTAGAAATTACAATGAAGATAGAGTGTCAGTTATAACAAAACTAATGCCGAACAATCATAGAAAAAGTTAAAAATGCTAGAAGGTAGCATTTTTCGGACTTTATGATGGGCATGGAGGATGTTAATGCTCCGACTTTTTAAGAGATAATTTGCATACATATCTGCAAGCTGACCCAGAGTTTCCTGTAAAACCAATGTAATCGTTGAGAAATGCTATACTAAAGGCTGAGCAAATGTATAAGTAGTAGTCAGTTTCACACTAAAACTTGCTAGTAGCTGGAAGTTGTGCTATTATTGCATTGATTGTATAGGATAAGTGCTATATTGCGAATGTAGGGGATTCCAGAGCTATTATGAGTGGTTCTCTTGGAGCTAAAATTTTTGCACTGTCAAGAGATCATAAGCCTGGAGATTAAGCTGAGTATAGGAGAATTTTAGATGCTGGAGGGCAAGTTTATTAGTCTTATGCTGATAAGCTAAAGACTAATCCTAACGGTCCTTTAAGAGTCCTGCCTGGTAAATTATCGGTGAGTAGAACTATCGGTGATTGTTTGATTAAGGATGATAATTAAAGGGGGAAAAGTAATGTTGTTATAGCAGAACCGGAGATTAAGGGATTTCGAATTCAGTCTGATCATGATTTCATTGTACTAGGATCAGATGGACTATTTGATAACCTATCAAACCGTGAAATAATCAGTTTCATATGGCAACAACTACGAGAGATTACAGTAAAATCTGTACATAAACTTGCAGGTATCTGTGCAGAAAAACTGCTCAGGTTAGCAATGGAGAAAAAGTCCTTAGACAACATAACGGTAATTATCATAATATTTAAGCAATTCGAAGAAATAAGTTCTTAAAGAATCAAGGGTAGGATTAAACAACAACGAAAATCAATTGGTTGTGCCCGTAGAAGTTATGAGGACTTAATGCCAGGGTTCAAAACCCCGCAAAACAAATTGAATAACCCAATTGGAAAATTTGGAGAAGTGGTTGAAGGATTTAAGCAATTTTGATTAGTAAAGTTTAAATTATATGTAGATGCGACGTTTAAACTAAATAATTAGTATAAAGCTAAATCTACTGTTTCTATAGCGCTTTGCTTGAAGAGATAGTAATTACTAGCTCTTGAGGTAATAAAGCGCAATATTGCTATATGTGTGTGGGAGGATGGCGGGAGACTGGAAGCTAGAGAGCTAGCAGTACTATGTCCTCTAGTAATATAGCGATCGGAATTTATTTTATTGGATCGCTGACATATTTATTATAAGGATGATTTAGAACGGTTTAAATAAGGAAATTTTTGATTAGTGCAAGGAGGATGTGGAAAAAGGCTTAATTTGTTAGGGATTTTTAATTTTATTGAATGGAGATCATGTAGACATATTTTTAGTATTGGGATAGATATAAGAAGGTGATCATTTTGTTAATTATCGATTGTAAGCAATGTATATTTTTTTAGAATAGAGGATTTAAAGCAGTAATAATAAAGCCATGTATAAGGTAATGTAATAGATAATAGCACAACGATACTAATTTGTGCCCTCATGAAACAATAATATGTACACAATTTTGCATAGATCAACGTGAATATGATCTCTCCTTATATTTCTTTTAAAATTATATACACAGAAAACCTTAATAAATTAATACTTAATCAAACAACCAAGCACTTTAGAAGTTTATACTCTAGAAACTAGTCTATACATCAAATCTCTTTATATAATACCCTTCTATTCAAATTTGTTAAAAATAAATGGCTAGGCTAGAAAGCTATAGAGACTTGACCAAAAACGAAAGCAGTAAATTTTACCTTAGATCTTTTAGGAAATTACTTCTGCAGCAATCATAATTTTGGAGTTTATCTCAAGCAGTCCTTAGGAAATGGTTTGAGTGGCTATGCCAAACTTAGAGAATATAAGGAAGATAATAAAACATCAGCTGCATTAAAGCTAGATGCCAAACAAGATAACGTGTCTTTTTCAGGTCTCCTTACTACCGCCAACGACTTCAAAGGTACATTTAGCTTCAACCCCAAATAAGTTAAAAATACCACATTAAAGGGAGAGTTGGTGTCTTAATTAGACAAAAACGACGCTTTCAAATTCAACCTTACTGGAGAATACAATATCGATAACTTCCGAGCCTCTTTGAAAGTAACTGATTCTCTAGCTTTATCACTATCAGCTGTAGCAGGAACCCGTTAATTTGGTGCAGGAGTAGACCTAGGTTATAATACATCTGACTAAAAACTAACAAGCTACAATGCAACTGCTTATTGGCATGAAGACCATCACCAATTAGCCTTAAAGCATGAAAGTAAAAATAGTGATGAAGTTGCTCTAGGAAATTTAGTACTCTCTGGATACAAAAAGGTCTCAGATGATTTGCAAGTAGGAGGAAATTTCGCTTATAAGAACGATGGATCATTTGCAGCTACTGTTGGAGTTGGTTAAAATTTAAAGAATGATATGCATGTAAGAGGAAAATTCAATTTAGATGGAAAGTTAAATTTAGCTGTAAAGCAGGAACTTTCTTCAAGTGTAACTCTTTTGGCTGGATTGGGAACTGATCTTAAGAATTTCAGCATGGATCCTCAGTCTCTCAATTTCGGATTCAAGGTCAAGCTTTCACCTTGAGCTTAGGTAAGACTTTTTTTTACTACTGGTGGTTTTAGCATTGTTGGATATGCTGTGTTTGTTATATATGCATTAAAGTACTTGTTAATTTATCTGTAATAAAAATGAACTAAGAAGCTGCCTCCAAGAACTTAGATAACATTAGTGGAAACTAAGTGCGGGAAATAGACATGGCAGCTGGAGAATCAGTGTTAAAGTAATTTAATTAGAATGCTGCCACTGAATAGCCAAAGCGAGTTATTCGTATACGCAAGGAAGACTCAGCTTTATTAATGCAGGAATTGGAGATTGATATTTTTTAAGCTGAAAAAATACTAAAACAGTATGACGGAGATATTTTTCAAGCTTTAGTAGCTATAGTGAGCCCATAGTTATGATCAATTTAATACAGTTCAATTTATATTCTTAGTTTATGTAAATATGGAATTTTAAGCGTCTGTTAGGTTTTACAACATTATAGATGATATATTAATACTCGGTATTATTTTAATTTAATATTTTACATTATAGTGTATTATAGTTTAAAGTGCTAGCTATTGTATTCCTTATATTTCTATACAATAGAATTAACAACTTTATAATATTTTTTCTTATTTTTAATCATAGGAGTTATTTTCATTAAGTTATTTATCCCAGAAATGAATACTCAAAAGCAATCCTAAATATTTTATACAAATTGATTAAATTTTAACTAAAAACTCAACAAAATCTTCTAAATTGTCGTTATTTCTCTCTACTTATTTACCTTATAACCAGTCCAACAATATCTGAATAGGCACAAATGTTCCATCATTCTTAATGACTATATCAAATTTCTAATGAAAAACTTATTCATCAATTTGATTGTTATTATAAAGCCCAATTTTCAAACCTTATTGTACAATATCAGCATCAGTATCTGAGTCTCCAACTACAATTGAGTTTTTCCTTTATATTTTCTCACATGTTCTTTCAGCTTTATTAAATGCTAAAATCAAAGGCTCTTTAAACCCAATTATGATATCGCTATCGTCAAATACAATCTCATTTGCAATATACTCAGCCTAAATGTTAAATTATTCTAGCATAACTCTAGCAATGTCACCCTATCCCGCTGATACAATAAAAATAGGAACTTAAAGCTCATTTAGTTACTTTAGCACTGTATCACAACCAAATCTCATGCTTATCTTCGATTTTTCTATAATATAAGGAATCTATGGTTTAGCAAGTCTAGATGTAACTATAAAATTGTTTAATTAACCAATTAGTTTGTATACAGCATTAATTCTTTCTTATTTTGGTAAATGCGGATTTATTTCTATGGCATGATTTTACTTAAAGCTTCTTTACAATTTTTCTAGTTACTTTTCATCTAGACAACCTTGGGCTAGAGCACCGTGCGTTGATTCATAGAAATTACCGTTAACTTAGTATGTAGAAATTGTACCATCAAAATCAGCGACAAATTGTAAGTTATCAATCCCTTCTGATTTAATTTAAGCTAGTTTTGTAATAGTGGTTTACTTATTTTAAATAAATACCTTTATTGAAGTTACGCTTTCATTTGTATTATATGGGGAAATTAAATTTCTGTGAATACGGCTAAATAATCTTGAAGCCATTTTATATTAAAATTGATATATAGATCAAAAGGTACATAAATTTGATAAGCTAACCCGAAAATAAATGATGTATATTTAGTATGGGAGGTGAGCATTAGATTATTTTATTAGTAAGTATCTCACAAAATAAATACTACACAATTTGTGAATTAACTAAATACTAGATTGATATCATTTTGGGATATAATACATTTAGAAACAATAAATTCATCATTAGCAAACAAACTTAAAGTATAAAGAGTAGGGTTGCTATATATATATTACAAGATAGTGTATATAGTTTAATAATTCTGATGCTTACTATTTAAGAGTAACTCTAATGTATCTGTTATATTGATTAAAGTTTAATTAATACAACTGCAATTCATAAAATTACAAAATTTAGATACAAATAAATGGAATATTGTAGAATCTGTCTTAACAGTTAATCATATTAAGATATGCTTTAGCCCTGTAATTGCAAAGGATCTTTAAAATATGTTCATAAAGACTGCCTATATCAATGAATAAATTTAAAGTTCAGAACCTAAATAAGTAAGTTCCTTCAAAATTCAAAGCAAAACTCTATCTAAATTCACTGTGAGATCTGCAATTATCAATTTTAAACGGAGATTAAGTATAACTCAATATAAAAAGTTATAAATACTCTGCTTACTTCAAAGACATCGATATATTTAATCCTGAATTCCATTGTAGCAAGTTGTTTATCAATCACCATAAAGCACAGCATTTGCAATTTACTCAAAAACAGTTTAAAAGATATTAAATTTCTATCTAACCAAAGAAGTTTCTTTGCTATTTAACAAGCATTGATAGGCTTAATTGCAAAAACAGGACTGAAAAGCTCATTTATTTTATTTCAATTATCAACCCTAGCAGTAATTCTCTGTAGTCTACTAGTATCTACAAATTACCTTAAAAGCAAGTGCAAAATAATCACAATACATAACAAATATTATTAGACTATTATAAAACTATTTTAATGCAAATTTAACTAATCAATATTTTACTCTCATAATAATTAATCGAAATTAGCAACAAAGAATACAAAAGCTAGTAGAAGGACAGTAGACCCACAAAATACATAAAACACAATAATAGTATTCTTACCAATACATTTCCCAATAAACGCGCAGTGATGATCTAATTATTTAATACAAACTCCACAGTCAATGCAATGCTTTGTACTATACACTGTATAAATTCTGCAAATATCACACTAGAATCCCAGTAAATAATCTTCAATGGAATCTAACTAAAACCCAGGATTTCCTAGAGCAGTGATAAAATAAGAAACGATAAAAGCACTAGTAATAATCACTCCAATAACCGATAAATAATCCTTTCCAATCTAAAACGTTTTGATCAGCACAACAACACATGACATAGGCACAAAAGCAAGCATTACAACAAATCACATTCAATTAGCCCCACAAGAGATTATAGGAGAGTTTTTCGTGATAAAAAACCCATACAAATTCCCTATTTTCTTATAGAATTACACCATTATAATAATGGACGTAAGATACAAACCTCCTAATGACTTTGAGCCTGAGTGTAAAATGCTTGAGAGAAACTACGTCACCTGTCTAGCAGAAAAGGCAGTAAAGGACGAGGGAGTTCCTATGAATTGCAATGTTGAAAGGATTCTTTGGTTTAATCTAGACTGCCCTACCCGCTATAACAAGTTCACCTCTCCTGAGGGTATTCGTTCTGCTTTCCAAGCTTATAAAAACGGAGACTATGCAGAGGAGGATGATTAGATAATTATTTTTTTATTATTTCTATAGTAAAATACATTTCCCACAGCATTGTGCGTTAGGCTATGAATTCTCCTCTTTATTTTGCATTGTTGGTACTGTTGGTTATGTGTCTTCTAGTGTATTAGCTAGTTTTGCGTCTGTTTCTAGAACTACTGAGCCCTCTGAGGGAAGCATCTCGTGCATTACTTCTGCTCTCTTTTTTTGCTCGCTTAGTCTTCTTTTCATATCATAGCGGATTTGTACGACCTTTTATTAGATTTCCTAGATTTTGCCAAATCCTGGAGAAATGTAGTTTATTCCCTCTGAGATTTAAGACTGGTTTAGTTGTTGGTTAGGCTAAATTTGCATTTAATTATTAAATATTTTTACTCCTATGAAAAAGTTAGTAGGATGCTATGGAGGCAGATTAAATAGGGGTTATGGAAAGATTTTCAAATAAGTGGAAATTTAAATATTGGCAAGTTAGTTTTAGTTGTAATGTAGGGACAATTGTAGTTTTAAGGCTAATGTTTGAAGCGTCCTTGCAAGTTAAAGGACTCATTTTAAACGTGAAATAGTAGTTATAGATAATTACTTATTGGCTATATCAATGGTTAGTTATTATATAGTTGAAATTTGCAAATAATCATATTGCTATTACATAAACTTTCATCTCTATTTACTTTTTACTATAATTATTTTCTATAAATATTTCCATGAAATAATAAGTTTTAGAGCAAAGTGAACTTGATTATATTCGCAGGATGGGAAGTGTGTAAGAAGATTAGTAACGGTTAGAAATATTAAATTAGTCTTTGGAAAATGCACAAACTACAATTGAAAAGAATACTAGATTTGGAAAATACTAATAGGATTAAATAGCATGGAGGTATGAGAAGGAGAACGAAGATTATTAAAAAGCGCAGATTTCTTATCAAAGTGTTATGGAGCTTTTAAAAAAGCGAAGTGATAATGAACTATAATTTGAGCCTTATATAGAATATATAAAACAGAATATGACATCAAATACTTAAATTAGAGAAAGTAATGATGATATTGAGGGCTATATAAAACTATAGAAATTCAAAGTAAATAAAAATGATAATTAAAGTGTAGAGATTGCTATTAAAAGTTATGTGCAAGATACTCTTAATAATTTTGTAATGATGACCAATATGAAAGATAACATGTAAACCATTTATGTATTTGATAGTATCTAACCATTATAAACCATTCAATTTAATATTTATTTGGCTAGTGAGTTCATAGATGACATCTACGAATATGGATTAAGGATAGCAAACAGTGATTAGTCATTCTCTTAAACTTTCAACATTCAAAGATTATAAATAGATTAACTTGATGATAAAATAATCGTTAGAAACCTGACAAATTTCGAGCTAAATAACGCCTATGTTGGCATACTAGAAAATGGTAGTTTTACTTCCGTGACAGAAATGATAAATTTAACTCCATATTAAAAGAAAATATTAGAAATTAAACTATCTATGCCTTTTACTGATTCAATTTAAATTATAGCTATTTAGAAAGATAAAGTAATTAGTACTCCTTGCAATTTTAATATAACTAAGTTAATTTATTATAATTGTAACTTATAATTTATGCTTTAAGAGCTCAGTATAAGTGATTAAATCTAAACAATTTGTTAAGTAGATGATATTATTGGAAGAGATGCAAGCAGCAGAATATCACAACTTATAAGGCAAAAATACTCTTCTTCAAATTAACCCATTTAGTTATTAATTATTAATCATGGATATTTTACATACAATTACTAGGGATCTCCCTTAGTTAAATTGTAATACAGACATACTATAAAACATTTTAGACCCTATAACACTAGATAATTTCATGTAATAATACTACCAATAGAAAGCTCTATACATAGGTTCTAATAACACAAGTACTCTTCAAAACTTCTGCAAGTAATTTTTCTATTCCTTAAATGTAAAAAAACTCTTAAAACATTCAGCCTCTGAGGATTTCAGTGTTTGAGTTAAAAACCCCTCAACTAATCAAATTGAAAGCTAAAAGGCAGCAACTTGAAAATAAGCGTATAAATTCTATAAGCAAGGATCCTCTCTTTATTTCCGTAGTAGTTTAGAGGCATAAGAGGTTCTAGTTTCTACAGTACAATAAGAACTAGGAATGGCTGCAACTGGCTTCTATGACGATGGAATGACTAGAGGGGAAATTGAAGTATTTGTTACAAGAAAAGGAAATATAACAGGTTGGCACTCAGATTTCCAAGAGAATTTCACATTCCATTTAAAAGGTAAAAAAACTTGATAATTTAAAAGAGGAGTAAGCTAGCCTGTAAGAGGATTTACCCCTCATTACAAGAATGCGAGAAATATTGATGAGTAGTTTAAAGTTCACTAAATGATGAATTCTTAGCCTATAGAGGACTTGAAGAAAGAAAAGGCTAGCTAGGTTCTATAAGCAGGAGATTTTCTGTATTTTCCAGCTGGCATGTATCATGCTGTTGAATGTTTAGAAGACAGTATAAGCATAAATATCAGCATTACAGGATTAATGTATATTGATCTGATTTTATCTGCCTTAAAAGCCAAATTATTGAGTAATAAGTGTCTTAGAAGGCATTATTCCATTAATGATAGATAAATTGATATTCAACGTAATATTGGTATTGTTTAGAGCAAGATTTAAAATCTCGACTGTAATTAATTGTTTCCTGAAGTAGTGAAATCCGATAATTATGCATATTATGATATTAGTAAAGAATAGCCTCCTATAGTGTTAGTATTGAAATAGTATGTAAGGAATTTAAATACTGTTATAATAGATGTTCGGTAATTAGGACAAGAAAAGGAAAGCTATATTGAATAATGGGAAGGATACAAGATAAATTTCATCATGCATATTTATCCTTGTATTGAAGAAAACATAGGGTCAATGATGCAAATAGGAGTAAAATCAAATAGGAAATAACGAAAAATTATAAGAAAGATTTCGAGACTAGAAGAAGGAAAAGCTATAAAGAAAAGATACATGAGAAAATCAATCCTACCTTGGCTGATTTATTTTGGAATTATTACACCAAGTAATCAAAAATTTTAGTAATTTAAATGTAATTAGCTATTCTTATAAAATTTACTTAATATTAAGCCATAATAAAACTATTAATGGGAAATATCTTGAACTGCTGTGATAAAGGTCGTCTGAAAAGTTTGATATAAGGTACAAGAGAGGAGCAAGCTATAAAACTTGATTAGAATCAAAGCAAGGAGCAAATCCCATCTCACAGTCCAAAATTCGGAAAAATGCCCCGTAGAAGGAAAAGAAAAGTTAAAAAGAAATCAAGGTTATCAAGTCATACTTCCATAGACCTTAGTATATAAGAAAGAGATTTCCAATTCTCCGACAATGAAGAAGTGTATATCAAAGATTATGATGAGAAAATGTCTCCAATTCCATTAAAATACGAAGATCAATCCTACATAATCTCCCCTAAACCCTCTTTAAAACCAAACAATCCTTATGAATATAGCAGAGAATAATCAAACTCTTATTTTACGCAATAAAATTCGCATAGAGAATCTCCAACAAGATAGGTTTTAAAACTTACTCAGGATAACTCTAACAGCTTCTCAGCATTACATAAAAGCGGTTTAATGAATAGTAAGTTTCTTTAGTCTAGTGATGAAGAATAAGAGGAAAAAAAAGAATATAATGATTAAGATGAAGAGTTTGATTTTATTGCAGCTCCTAACTACACAATAAACCAATTAGAACTATTAGAAGTTGAAAAGTAAAAGTAAATAACTTGAATTTTTCTGTATTTTAAGCAAGATGACTCAGAAGAATTCATAGATGGCTGATTAGATGTTTGAAAGAAATCAAGGTTTAAGAAAAAGTAGAACAGAGTGCTTTTATTCTCTACTAAGGCTTTGTATCTTGTAGTTCCAGAAAATTTTAAGGATGTAAGAAGAAAAATCGAGTATAATTAAATAGGAAAGCTAGCATTATCTCCTAATAAAGACTAATTTATGATTATATCAAAAAAATCTAATGGAGGGAAAGATCTAAATCTATTCTGCGAAAGCTCTTAGGATGCTATAAATGCTATCAAAACCTTAGCCTTTCCTTATAAAAACGAATTTCCTAGATTGATAGTTGCCTAGACTAAGAAGGAGTACTCAAATTTGAAAAACAAAACTATTAAATTTGATATCAAACACCAAGAGGAAAATGTTGTTTTTAATAAGTTCAAATCTATTCTAGGTGTACCAGGGGAGATCTTAATCAAAACAATATCTGCTAAGGCAATTCATGATAATGAAAAGAAGCCAGAGCAATGCCGAATCCTTTTTAGCAACTATCAAATTTATAAGACAAATCTAAAGTGGAATCTTGAGCAAGTTGTTAAAATGGAAGAAATTTACAAAATAGTGCTTATTAAAGATCATCTACAGTTTTTCATCTTGACGGGATTTGGAACACTTTGAATCTAGTATGAGGACTCTTTAAGCATTGTTTAAGATCTTTGCTAAATTATTAATCATGAAAACGATGAAAATATTGCATATATAGTGTTAGATCTAAATGAAATAGATCATGAACCAATTCCAAAATTCAACCCAAATCAAAATCAAAAGCAGATGAAAATAAAAAGAGGATCTGGAGCTTTAGATGCTATAGGACGAGGCTTTGATGATTTGATTAATGCTTTGTAAATTCAATTACTTTTTATATTAGAGTTTTGGAACTTTGTATGAAAAGATAGAAAATCAGTTTAAAAATGTAAAAATTATTTTGTCTAATTTAAATCTAGTAGTATAGAAATAACTGCAATCTTAAAGTTATTTTCTGTATTGAGTAGATTTTCCATAATGATGGTTGATACAAAAATACTGATTATATAAATTTTCGTTAATAAAATGTCTAATTAAGATTAAGAAGCATATTTAGCACAGCAGATTGAGTTTCTAAACTTTTAACTAGAAGATGCAATTTTACGCGAAAAAAACCTATAAAGAATTAACGATTCTTTGCTTGAGACTTTAAATAAAACGGAAAGAAATCCTCTTCATGTAATTTAAAATCAGGAATACACAATAAAATAACTAGAAAAGGCAAATAAATAATAATCTAAAGAAATAGCTTAAGCCTCTAATAATTTTGAAAAGGAAAAAAGTCGTTTAAACTAAGAAGTTCAATAAGCTGCGCTGTAAATAAAGCAACTGAAAATTTCTAATGAATCTGATAAAATGAAGTTAAAAAACTAAATTTAATAGCTTGAAATATCAATTTTTGACTATTAAAAGGATCTTGAAACAAAGGAAAATTAAATAAAGGATCTTAATAAAAATAAGTAGTTCATTTTATATAATAATGAAATATAGATGCAAAATCTAGAGGACAAATTCTAATAGCAAATTGATGACTTATAAGCTAAAATTACTGGGCTACAAAATAAATTAAAATCCGAGTAAGCCTATAGACAATAATTAATGTGTGAAAATGCAAAACTTGCAAAGTAACTAAAAAGTTAAAATAATTGTGAAGAAATTGATTATCTTAAGGCTGCTTTATAATAAGTAAAAGATTCTGAGAAAATATTGAAAGAGTAATTAAGTACAAAGGATTAAATATTAATAGATTTAAGACGATAACTAAGAAAACTTTAAAATACTAGAAAATAAAGAATTCCTACCAAGGTAAAAATTGCTAGCAACCCTATTAATTAAAGCTTTTTCAAAACAAGCAGTGAAGTAACAACTGTAAGAAGATCTTAGAATGGAATATCAATTGATGATACTTAGGATTATTGTAGTAATATATATAGACTTAAAAATCAGCTAAAAAAGCTAGAATAATAAAAGTCTGATACATAGAATGAATTGACTAATGCAGTAATTAATTTTAAAAAGGAAAGATAAAGTAAATCAAGTAAGCTAGGAAATGAAGGAGAATTGAAAAAGGAAATCAATTATTTAATTGGGAGATTATTAAAAGCAAAAAACAAGTTAATTGATGAAAATACTCTAACTGATACGTTAAAGAAGGATGTTGAAAGTATCAGAAGCAGATCTGTAAATAAAAATGTGTTTGGAATTAGAAATTAAGACTTCGGGTCCTAAAATAAATCTATCATTAATCATTTTGAACACTCGTTTTAGATATAGGCTTATAAATATGATTTTAAAATAGTAGTGTTAAATCATTTAGTTTTATAGTAGAATATATACCAAAATTTGAATCTTTTATAAAAATGATAGTAGAAAGAGCACTTAGTACTTGTGAAAATTTTGAGTGTATTAATCTTAGATAAAAATATAAGAAATTCAAGTCTGAAAACCTGTAAAAGTATAATAACTATTAAGTAATTTTTAAATAGCTCAAATTAGAATAAGTTTAATAGGATTTATCAGAAGCATAACATTTGTTGATTTAAAAATAAGAGTAAATAAACTAGCTTAATTTTCAACTGCAAAACCATTCCTACAAGCCTCTAAGAAAATTTAGTATTGAAAGCTGCGCTGAAAGCATTTCAACAGTGGATTCTGATGACTTAGATTTATGCATAAAATATAATGAACTATAAAATTAGCTGAATGAATATAAGTCTTACTCCAGGAAATTAGCATTTTAACTAAGTTAGCAAAAAATGAAAGATTCTCTTTAAAACAGTACTTTTACTAATTACTAACCAATGCTATAAATTAGTAGTAACACTCAAAATGTTAATATTTCTCCTTAGGATCTTGTTGAAATAACTATAGAATAATTTAAAATTGAATCCTATATTAGATTAGAAGATTATTTCAATTTAGTAAGTTGTAATTAGCTAGTTTAAGCAGAGAAGATTAATAGTTGTTTGCTAGAGTTTGTATGTGATATTCCTAGTGAAAAATTATACCAAGATGCATAAAAAGCTTAGGTTCCTTTTCATAAGTGAGCGACATGGATTAAAAATGAATTGATGAGAATTTATCTTCATGAAATAAGAAAATGAGAGTATTTAAATAGTTATAATATTTTAATATAATGTTTTATAGGATTATAGTAATATCAGTTATAACTTCATCTTCCAATGTTCTTAATTTGTTTTAATAGGTGAATAAAGCCTTGTTTTGATAAATACACTATGATAATTAGTATGTAAACCATCTTTTAAACTAATAAATAATATAAATTTCTTACTACTCTGCTATAATCTCAAACTTCCATTCATAATTGTGCTCTGGAATCCAACTAATGTACTTTACTCCAATTTATTCACATAACTTTTTTATTTGTTTCTTATAAATCTTATCAGGTATTGATTTCTTTGGCCTGCAATTATATAATGTGACAACAGCATCTATATTTAAACCCTATCCAGCTTGTGGTCTTTTTGAATTATCAGGATATACTGTGATCTTTTTATGTTCAATGCTTATTATACTGCATAAATCTAATTTTCTTACATCTACAGGCTTTTTAAATTAAATTTATCCAAATTCATTTTTTACAGTGAAGTTTTCAATTCTTGATAATTACAATTCTGTCATTCTAGCTAAATCTACAATACTAGGCTCAATTTGATAGTTTAACTTAGAAATTTTAGGTAATGTTTCCTCTGAGGCAAAATTAACAGGAGCTTTTTAGCTTTCAATTAAGATTTGTATAGTATCGTTTGGGCTAATACCTAATTCATTGAGTTATTAAAGTTTATTAAGCTTCTCATTTTTGTAATAAGCTGAAACTTTAGTAAAATTATCAACTGCAAGCCATGTTTTAGCTCTTGCTATAATATCTCTTATTGAATCAAAAGGAGATAATAAGAATTGCATTTATTGTTATCCTTCTTTCAAATATATGGGAATTCTTTTGATGTTTACTTTAGAAATAGGCAAGGACTGTATTATTTATTAACTCTTTGGCTTATTTTGCTCAATAGATCTAAAGTCTAGTAATTTAGGAATATCATTCTTTTTACTTTCATTACTCTTTTCCTTCTTTTATTCAACTTTTTCCTTACTTTATGGCTTTTCATCTTTAGTTTTTTAGTATTATTCAATAAGTTAATCAATAGATTAGCCATTCATTTTAAACTGGTTGAGGGAGTAAGGATCACTTTAGATTTATTATAAGTCTTGCAATGTTAATTATCTTCTTTGCATGTTTAATTGCTACAGTGCTTAATTATTCTAAAACATTCCTCCTTATTGATTAAGTTATTACCCAACTAATCCTTAGCTTTATGCTCCGAATAACCCTTAGCTTTATTGCCCTGAAAGCCCTTATTGCTAATTACTACTGAATAATCCTCCTCCCATTTAATTACCAAATAATCCCCCGGTTTAATTAGGTTATTGTTAGTTTCCAGCAAGTCTATTACCTAATAATCCTGATTGTTAAGCTTGCTGATTGCCAAATAGTCCTCCTTGTTATTATTATTAGTTACCAAGTAATCCTCCTTACTAAGCTTATTAATTTCCAAATAGGCCTCCTTGTTGGGTTTATTAATTGCCAAACAGACCTCCTTGTTAACCCTATTAATTTCCGAATAAACCTCCTTATTAAGTTTACTGATTACCAAATAGACCTCCTTACTAGTTTTGTTATTAGTTCCCAAACAGGCCTCCTTATTAAGCTTATTAATTTCCAAGTAGACTTCCTTGTTAAGCTTGTTAATTTCCGAATAGACCTCCTTGTTAAGCCTATTAATTTCCAAATTGACCTCCTTATTAAGTTTGTTAATTACCAAATAAACCTCCTTACTAGTTTTGTTATTAATTATTGAATAAACCTCCTTACTAGTTTTGTTATTGATTATTGAATAAACCTCCTTACTAAGTTTACTAATTTCCGAATAGACCTCCTTATTAAGTTTATTGATTTCCGAATAGACCTCCTTATTAAGCTTATTGATTACCAAATAAACCTCCTTATTAATTTTACTAATTACCAAATAGACCTCCTTATTAAGCTTATTGATTACCAAATAGACCTCCTTATTAAGCTTATTGATTTCCGAATAAACCTCCTTATTAATTTTACTAATTACCAAATAGACCTCCTTGTTAATTAGATTAACTTTGCATTATATTAGTATTATTCCCAAAAGTATTATTTTATTATCCTCCTGCTTGCCCAAATCCTGTAGTTTATTAATTCATTAGTGTATTATTTCCAAAATTGTTAGCTTATGTATTTTACCCAATTGCACTGAAACTTGGTGTTAAATTTGCACCATTGTTTTACATTCCAAATTAAGAGTTTTATCCTGCTTATCACATAGGACCTTGATTTGGATTTCTTTACATATTTTAACTTTAAAATTGATTGTTTCCTCCAAATCCTGTTGTATTTCCTCCAAATCCTGTATTAGGTTGTCCAAATCCTGTATTAGGTTGTCCAAATCCTGTATTAGGCTATCCAAATCCTGTTGTATTTCCTCCGATTCCTGCATTAGGTTGTCCAAATCCTGTTGTGTTTCCTCCAAATTATTAATTAGGTTATCCAAATCTTGTTGTGTTTCCTCCAAATTATTAATTAGGTTGTCCGAATCCTGTTGGGTTTCCTCCGATTCCTGTATTAGGTTGTCCGAATCCTATAGTGTTTCCTCCGATTCCTGTATTAGGTTATCCGAATCCTGTAGTGTTTCCTCCGATTCCTGTATTAGGTTGTCCAAATCCTGTATTAGGCTATCCAAATCCTGTATTAGGTTGTCCGAATGCTGGATTTGCTCCTCTAAATTATTAGTTAGGTTGTCCGAATCCTGTAGTGTTTCCTCCAAATCCTGTATTAGGTTGTCCAATTCCTGTATTAGGTTGCCCAAATCCTGTATTAGGCTATCCGAATCCTGTTGTGTTTCCTCCAAATCCTGTATTAGGTTATCCGAATCCTGTTGTGTTTCCTCCAAATCCTGTTGTGTTTCCTCCAAATCCTGCATTAGGTTATCCAACTCCTGTATTAGGTTGCCCAAATCCTGTACTAGGTTGTCCGAATCCGGCTGTGTTTCCTCCTAATCCTGTATTAGGTTATCCAAATGCTGGATTAGCTCCTCCAAATAAGTTTCCTTACCCGATTGGCTGATTTCCATTAGAAAACAGTGGACTTTATACAGATCTATTAAACCCAGGAGTTTGATTACCATTTAGAGGCTATGTATTCTATAAAGTATTGCCAAACATAGTATTTGGCTACATTTAATTCAGACCAGGTCCAGACGGTAACGCTATTGCCATTTTATTATAATAGTAAAGTTAATTATAACTATAACTCAAGATAGCTTTTAGATTTGATAAGTCTACTGCTCTGCCTGTTTTACTTTCTTTATAAAGCTTCAAAAATCGGATTTTCCCATACTTCTTAAATTTCAGAGGGCATGCATAATTCAGCTTTTCTTTTTAGTCTTAAATACGAGTCTCTAATTACTACATTTTCATTGGATATTTCACAAATTGCATATTTCGATAAATCAAATCCAGGATAAACGTAACCTTCAAGCTTATATTACTTTATATCTAGAATAGCATCTAAGTCATTGTCAGATTAATCTAAATAGCTTTAGTTGTTTATTAAAGGTTATGAAAATCTCTTATTTAAATCATAGTCTAGAAAACATGATACATTATTCATATTTTTATCTGATTTGGATAATTCTAGATTAAACTAGTTTTATATTATGTTGTTGTCCATTAAACTAATTTTATATTCAGTAAAAATTTACTTTTGATTGCATATTGGATAGTCTTCTATTCGGTAAAGACTAATTGTTGTATTGTCTTATGAATTTTTCAATTAACTTTCTATTATTAAGTCAAAGTAATTTCCGTCATATAAGAAATAGTATTTATATATAGATGTATCCTCACTTATCTCTTTCAACACTTCACTTTTATAAATAGAATTATGCCATTAGTACTTACCAATATCAATTAACATTTTAACCAAGAAATCCTTATTACATTGAATATCAACCTCCAAAAGCATCTCTAAAGTTTGATTCATTGTTCTATAATAAAGCTGGAAATTCCCTGGCAAATGTTTCTCTAAAACAGGATTTCACCTATCAGTTATGGTCTGTTAACTTATAGCTTTTCCATAGTCTATAGACTAATCAATTCAATTATAAAACTACTGAAAAGCTTGATTATCATTATTCAGTATAAACTGCAAACTGCTGTCTCTCATATCTTCTTCAAAACCTTCTGATATATTTTACAATAACTCCAAAGCAGAGATTTAAGCATCTCCTTAGAACTTCCTTGTAATATGCTTATCCAATTACAGTTTTCTCAGCATTTCCAAGTCCATTTCGGCAATGTTGTTAATAAATACCTAGCATTGACTATTATGCTCTCTATTTACTAGTTTATATAGTAAATTTAAAGCTTTACTTGCTACTCCTGGAGTTCCTGCTAATGGGAAAAGCGTTCTTAATAAAAGTCTAAGTGATTTACAGCTTGTGCCTTTAGACTAAAATAGATAATCTCTCTCAAAGTTTCTTAAGACTTTTAACTTATTATGGCTATAAAACTATAAATCTCTTACAAAGCAAGCAACTAAAATATCCCCTTGTTAAAGAGTGCACTAATCATACGATTACAGTATGGGTAATTATCGTTCTTTCGGGATTTGTAAGAAATCTAGAATGAAAGGCCGAGTAATTTCAAGCTTTAAAGCCGCGTTAAGTCATTCTAGCAGCCTTTGAGAGCGCTATTCTGCAGTTCTGTTTTTACTTTTTTTGCCGATTGTTCACTTCTTCTTAGGAAATTCAGGCAGTAGAGATTTAGTTTACTTGTCAAAATTTTTGTTAAGCTAGGCAAATTGCTTTTATCTTTTGCAGATTACTTAAATCTATTTGTGGAATTCTATCTAAATCTCAAAAACTGTATAATTGCGAGAGAATATCTTACGTTCTTTGGTAATTTAGTGTCTAGGAATACTTAATTGTATGCACCCATCTTCAAATTCCATGTTTTTATAAGAACTTTTGAATTATGGTTATTAAATAGAGTTTGCTGTAGTAAATCTGAGCAAACAGTGTTTATACAATATTTATAGTTAATTTAAACAGTGTACCTAAGCTTAATATATTATTTTGAATTTGTTTATATCTTCTGTTTCATTAACCTCATTAAAGAATTATTTTAATGCTAAAATATGGTCTCATATTAAGATTTGTTAACTAATTATAGTGAATTATATGGTATGATAAGCCTAATTAGTACTGACCTGCTGAAATTATCATAGAACTTAAGAAAGAATTATTACTAAGATTGTTGAAGAACAGATAAAATACTTAAATTAATTACATATGAGCAGATTCAAGTATAAACACCTATCCAATTTTAAAATCATACTCTCTAATACTATTCCTTTTTTATTCGAATCAATATTTTATCCTAATTAATTTTTTATCATTTTAAATAATAATGGACAATAGTTAGTAATAATTAGGCTTTATAATTCTTGGTGCAGTAGGATTAGCCCTATCAATTTATCTAAAGAATCGAAAATCTTAAGCCATTTAACCAAACAGATATTAAATGCATCCGTCATGATCAACAAGTTCTCTAGACACTGAATCTTCTGACTTCATTTAAGTGAAATAGCATCCAAACATAGTGGCTCCCCAATGGCTCCAGCACCCGGACTTCGAGCCAATCCACAACCCAGTAATGAAACTCTAGGCTAAGACAGGTTACCTGCCTCTTAAAATAGCATACGAAAACCAAAACTCTTCTGTAGTAATCAACGCGAAATTCGCAGGTGAGAAAATTGACGATCTCTACCAAGGCACTCGCTTTATGTACGCAACTCTGCGTACAACCATAGTTCTCCCCCCTAATCATGTAAAAGCAGCAATAGTCACATGTGGCGGCTTGTGCCCAGGACTTAATGTCGTAATTCGGGAAATAGTGATGACTTTTAGGTATAACTACGGAGTACAGGAAGTGTATGGTATAGCTAACGGTTTCCGGGGATTTTATGAGCCTGACGGCATAACAAAGCTGACTTATGACTCAGTACTGGATATTCATACATAAGGCGGTACTATTTTGAAATCATCTCGCGGGGGGTTTGACTTGACTAGAATTTGTGATAGTATATTGGAAAATGGGTTCAATCACTTATACATTCTAGGAGGGGATGGTACTCATAGAGGTATAGCAGCGCTAGTAAGAGAGTTTTAGTAAAGAGGCACTGCGATATATATTGCAGGAATTCCTAAGACAATAGATAACGACATTCCTATAATAGACAGATCATTCGGGTTTTAAACAGCGGTTGAGGAGGCCCAAAGGGCCATTGACTCAGCAGATGTGGAGGCCAATAGCGTTGAAAATGGTATAGGCTTGGTGAAATTGATGGGAAGAAACTGCGGGTATATTGCACTTATGGCTAGTATTGCTAATAGAGATGTTAATTTGTGTCTGATTCCAGAAGCTAAGTTTAAGCTAAGAGGGGAGAACTCTATTTTACAGTACATTGTTCACAGACTAAGGAGTAAAAGTCACTGTGTTATTGTAGTTGCTGAAGGGGCAGCTGAGGCTTGTTTGGACTAGAAATTAGAAGCTGAGGGTACAGATCCTTCCGGGAATCCAATTCTCTTTGATATTGGAAACTTTTTGAAGAGGGAGATCGTGGAGTATTGTAAGGAACAGGGGATTAATGCAACT
>CAKKTI010000035.1:0-86920 GCA_920105805.1 Condylostoma magnum
ATAATCTGGGAGAGCAGTAGTATAAGGAAGCAACAAATATACTGGGACTAATGCGAGACAATCTTACTATATGGAATGGAAGTGGAGATGATTATGATTAGGTTAATGTTTAGTCTTCTACTATGAATTTTGGAAGGATTCGCGTGGGTGTCATTCCTCTGCGTCGGTTCATCAGGGGGCAGTTGCTGTTGTTTAAGGGTTCAGTGGTTATCAGGTCGGACTGGCGCTTCACGATTTGTGTTTTAAGGCGTTTTACTCGGCTGGTTTTTGATATTATTAAAGTGTTGGATAGGAGGTTGGATAGTTGAGGTAGAGAGTCTTGGGAGGTTTCGAGGCTCATCTTTGAAAGGGTTTTCGGGATGTTTTTTATACTGTTTTACAGTTTCTTAGTTGTGGATAGGTACTGGTTTATTTGCCGGATGTGGCTTAGTAGTTTGGTGTTGGTTAAGCTCAAGAGTTGAGAGAGCTTTGAGGATATACGAGAGTACTTTTAGCGTAGCTTGTTGATGAAGTCTTATATGCTGTGCTGTTTTTCGAGTTTTTGAGTTATTTTGGTGTTGGTGTCTTCTATTATACTCATCTTTTGGGTTTCTAACTATTCGAAAATTTAGTTTCATTTTAAGTCAAATTCACTTTAGATTTGATTATAATTCATATTTTTTAAGCTGTTGAGATTTGTTATTAAATTGGTGGATTTCTTTTAGGTGATTTCAGTTATATTCTACAGGTTTTATTTTAAATAAGCAACTATTTTAGGTATTGGTATTATCCTTAGGTTGTATTAAGAGATTTCTTGAATACACTCGTTGCATAGTAAACTGTATGGTTTTTCAGTATAAGAGTGAATAATTTAATTATGTTCTGGGCATTTCTAACCATGCTGAAAGTTATCGATTGATCGATTTCGACTTCTCCTTTTACTTTGTACCAAAGCAAGGAGAGATAGATTTTGGGCTAGTCCATTTACTAAATTAATTTTGCTCGTTTAACTATTAGTAAACTCATGCGCAAGGTTACAGTTCGGACATATGATTTTTTAGTCTTTGAGCAATAAAATCAAGCATTAAGTGCAAAAAGTATGTCCACATTAGATAATGCGAGGCAAAGTTTCCTCCTGGTTTCAAACATTTAGGCAGATTGGGCATTCCATATTTAATTAATTTAAACACTAGAGAATACTACTATAGATGTTTGTTTGAAACTAAGGGATATTTGCTTTTTACGTATATAAGCTAAATTTAAACAGAAAATATACAAAAGTAATAATTAGATTGTCTTAATACAGCATATATTTCAACTATTTTTCTTTAATCTATTCAAAATTCCTATGAACTTTTTAGATTTCATTGGCTTTAGCTTAATAGGGGACATATACTTCTTCTCAAGTTGTTTTACATAATTTTGTCCAACTAAAGGTGAAAACCTTTATAAAGGAGATTGTTTAAATAATCTTACTTTAGGACTTCCTCTTAAAACTATTTCCCCCTTGCTATCCAACTGTATAAAGCTTACAATTCCGTTAGTTCTGAGTATTTTCCTATTATATTTTCTACTAAAAAACCCTGATAAATTTCTATCTTCATACTAACAATATGTTAACGTATTAGACGACTTTACCTCCCTATAACTTTTAGATGTAATGGATAAAGATCTTGCCATATTAATAAAACTTTCCAAACTATTATTTACTATTAACTATACTTCCTACGTGCTACAGGTGATGTACACTCAATAGTTTTTAATTACATCATCTCTACGAAATCATCAAAATTGATATTACCATCCTCATCTGCATCTAATTCTTTAATCATTTACTCCCAAATTTCGTCATTTTGTACTAAATTATCAGAATCTAGCAGTTATCGTAGGTTATCTATAGTAATAACCCCAGTATTATCAACATCAATCCTTTGAAAAGCGTCTAGTAGCTTATTGGAATCTAAATACAACTTATGATTAATAGTCGCGGCTAGGAACTCAGTATAATCAATCTAACCACTCTAGCCGATGTTAATATTATTAAAAATCTCCTCGATTTCTTACTAATGAATATTCGTATTAATCAATGCCTCTTAGAACTCAGCTAATCCAATATGCCCGTCATTATTGCTGTCAATCCTCTAAAACAGCCTATCCAGGCCTTAAAGCTCCTAGGTACTGCATTGAGTTGCTATATAACTGATAACTGTTTTCTTGAACTTATTAAAATTTTAATAAGCAAGAATCGGTTAAAGATCGATTGAAAGTGTAGGAGTAACAGGGGATTATTCAAAGATTTAGAACCAATTGTGTTATAAACATTCCTACGCAGTAGGGCGTCGGGGAGGTAAAGGATCTAGCATCTTCCGTATAAGATCCTTGGCCTCTGAGGAAACAATATTTCATATTTAATTGGAAAAAGAGTACCTTCCCTTCTTTACACTGTCTAGAATCTCAGTATCATTTTAACCATCGAAGGGCGGTGTACCTGATAAAAGCATGTATAAAATAACTCCAATGCTTCATATATCACACTTCACTGTATATATTCCAGTTAAAACCTCAGGGGAAACATAATAGGCAGTTCCAGCTTTAGTATTCATGCCTACTATTTCCATACTTTTAGCAAATCCAAAGTCAATCAGCTTAATCGGAGCATTGTAACGCGTTGTTGCAAATAAAAAGTTTTCTGGTTTTATGTCCCTATGAGCTATGTTTTAGTCGTGGAGATAGTTTACAGCCAGAAGCATCTGTCTTACTACTTTGTAGGCTTTGTCTTCAGTGAAAACCCCAGTATCAATCAGCATATCGAACAACTCGCCTCCCTCGCATAATTCCATAACCATGTATATGTAATTCCTGTCTTCGTATATCTCATAAAGTTTCACTATATTGGGATGATCTACCTCTCTTAGTATATTAACTTCTCGTAAAAGCAATTCATGTCTTTTAACCCTGCTTTTAAGAATCAATTTCACAGCCCTCTTAGCTCCATCTGATTTCCTAACAGCCATTCGGACAATTCCATAACTACCCTCGCCTAGTGGTTAGCCCTGAAACGTATAGTGATCTTTGAAGCTATCATACGAACTATGTATAAGTTGCTTTCTCTCGAAAGGCGGTAGCTCTGATTCCATTAATTATGGAACTCAGTTCACCTTTACTAGAAAAGTAGGAAGAAATAGAAAAAGTAGGCTACATTAAACGCGGAGCAACTTACTAGCCTGAAATCCCGTACCCAACTTAAGGTAGGATTGTATGTGTAGGGAATTATAAATGCGATAGAATGCTCTCTATAGATAGGTACGGGATTTTTGAGAAACGAAAATGTGCATATTTGCTTAATACCCAGTGGGAAATTCTACACGATAAGGATCATTTTGGAGACAACATATAATATCACTAGCACATAATCAAAAGATTCTGTCAACAGGCCTTTAAGTTGCAAGAAAATGATATAAATAAGATAAAATTCTACGGGTCTATAAACTATTTCTGGATAAGCTTTCTTTTAAGTCTAATTTTAGTCGCCTTGATGGCTATATTTATACTGAAAATAGTTAGCGGGATTTAACTAGCAATTGTGATAGGTGTTTTAATAATCATATCAGTACTATCAGCCTGTTTGTTCAAACGATGGATGCGTATTTATGTATAACAGATAGAAGATAGGCTAAGAGATTACGTCAGAGATAATAAAAAGCAATTAACAGATAGAGGACTACACCCTAAAGCAGGTCAGTTTGGCATTTTTATATCAATTTATAGTTAGAACTTACCATTACTCTAAATACGTTAAAAAATGAAGTAAACTCTAACTTAAAAGCAGCCTAAAACTCACAGAGAGTATCTAGAAAAGTGATTTAAAGGACCCTATACTAAAAACTATCTAGAATGCCAGCATAAGAGCCAGTTTTAAGAAAGTACTATGAGTTTTGCTAGGCCTGGCACTGAACGAATTACTAAAACATAGAAAAGTGTAGCTTAACTGCGCAATAGAGGCAAAAAGCAGCCCAGATACTAATCTAGTACAGTAAACACTTTAAGTAATAGCCACAGTGAAATTTTCGCTATTGGCTGTAGTCATTGTGGAAGCAGATCAATTGATGAAATGGATTTTTCATAGAGTAGTTAATCTCCTGTAAGATATAGAGCATGTTCTGTATAAGAGAAGTTTGACTTGAACAGTGGGGCCTTTACCACTATTAAAGAATATATAGAGAAAGATACTGTTGAAGAAGGAGTTAAGATTTTAAGTAAAAGACCTGCTTTTTAGACAAATTAACCAAAAGGAGGGAAGATACTAAGGAAAGGGGAAGGACCTGCATGTCAGGTTAAGTGTAGTTAAGTAATTCCAGCTGAAAAGGCGAAGCTACAGCAGTTAAACTATGAGGAATGGTAAAAACTTAAAGAATCTAATTGCTAGAATTCCACAGCTCATGAGTACATAAGAGAGAAAGAAAGAGAAATAATTGAAAAAAGGAGAAGAGACTACTCTAATAGGTAAAAAGGAGAAGTTAAATGTGTTGTATTGAATTATTATAGAGGGAGGAGTAATGATAAAATTAAGTAAGAGCTGTTTACTCCAGTTAAGAACAGTGTTAGATAGAAAAGCTATAATGTATCACCTGTTAAGAGTAAATCTAGGTAAGCTAGGCCCTAGTTGCAGTAAGTCAGGAAAAGCATAGTGAGAAATGATAGTTAATCAAAAGTTAAAACTGTATTGGAAAGGTCGATTGGCCAGTAATCATAGAAATTCATCAGCAAAAAGTTTAATCCTGTTGTGCTGTAAAGGGATCAAGCTGCTGGATATGCTAAAATTGTTAAGAAGCCCAGATTAAGGCGTAATAGGCAAGCATTGGTGTAAAAGAAGTAAAGCAATAATATTGTAAATGCTGTTATTCAGGGATATTTTGCTAGAAAGGCCTTTTAGTAAAACAAAAGTTAACGGTGTGTATAGGCTTTGTGTTTAGGATTTTTATAGAGAAAATAGTATAAGAGTCGAGATAAGGTAAAGAAAAGAGTACATGCTGTTATTTAAGGCTTTTTGACTAGATTAAAGCATAAAAAGGAATGCTAAAAATAAGGCCTGTAAGATTTACACTTTAGATATAGCCTTATGGATGAAGATGATATATAATAAATTGAAACAGTTAAATAGGAAGATAATTAAGTAGAAAACACTGATTAAGGCGATATATAATAAATTGAAGTATAAGAAGAAAACAGTACTGAAAAACAAGAAGATCCAGTAAGTGAGGAAGTTATATTAAGCTAAGATGAACAACTTGATATAATACCCAAATAACAAAGCAGTTAAAGCTCTTAAGATTATATATAAGTTGAAACAATTAGCATAATTGAATAAAATAAAACTAAATAAAAGCAAGCATAATAAGCTAAACCCAAAAACCTTACATAAAGAAACCAGAAAGAAGAATCCAAATAAAAGAAAAGTTAAGTACAAAAACCATAAAATCAACTCAAAGTAAATAGCATATAAAACAGTAGAAGAAATTCCTCAAGAACAGGTATGAAACCTTAAATTTCATAATCATAACAACTAAGTAAATCATCAAGTAAAGTAAGCTTGCAATCTCAACCATAAGCTAAAGTAATAAAACAATAGGTTACAAAAACACCTGAAAATGCACCTAAAGAAGATAGCAGTATTAATCAGACTATTCATATACAAAGTGAATAAGAATAAAACGTTCAAGAATATCAGCCCATTTTAGCATATATACCAAAAAACAGTGAGTCAGGAGAACTTAACATAGAAAAACTATCTCCACAAAACTAAATCTTCCAGTAACTATACCAACAATACCTATAAAGCCAACCCCAATACAACCAATAAGAAGGAATAGCAGTTAAAAAGTTTCTTGACAATCTAACCGATGATAAAGTAATAAAAGCCTTAAAGTTTATGGGGGGATTTGTAGAGTACATGGAAAGTAGAGGTTTTGATAAATTAGTTTAGTAATAAAAATGTAAGCAGGTTAATATATTCCTTAACACCAACGGATTCATGTCTCTAATCGTACTCGGTAAACTAATTTTCATTTCGGGAGTAATAATATATAGTACAACACCACCCACAATACTGATTATGATAAAAAGTACTAGTAAATCTTAACTTAAAAGGTAATGCCAAGTAATAAGTTATCGATTTAAGATGGAAGTCCTATGAAGCAGTCTAATAGTGAAATGAGAGATAGGTACAAAAGATACTCTGTAAGTACAGATTAAAACCATTCTCATGAGAAAAAGACTGATTTAACAAATCATCATTTTAGTCTTGGAAGTAATTAAAACCATTTTTGTTCAACTGCCTAAGATTCTTATTAGAGTAAAGGAATTTAATAGGATAATATACTTAAATTTAGAGGAAGATAACCCACGCTGAATCTAGGAAGCTGGAAAAATGATTTTAAGTCCTCAAATTAAGCTGATTTTACATAAAATTAAAGTAAATCGGTGGATAATGGGCACTTAAATGTGTCTATGGATGGTAGAAATCTTAGATAAGCCCATTTTAAACTAGGAAATGATGTGTAAGATTATTAAACTACAATTAAGGCTGAATATTAGCCCAAAACAGCTGATATTCAAAAGGTTGTAAAAAAATCTAATTAAACTTCTATTAAATTCGGAAGAGATCACTCAGCTAAGATTTCTATGAACAGGGATTAGTATATATAGCATAGCCCAGTACCTAGGATTAATTTCAAATAAAATAAAGAATCTCATTTATGCTTTGGTTTCCAATAAGACTAAATTTCTCCTACTTATAAAACTGATTTTGTACAGTAAACTTCTTTTAACGAAGCTAGCAGGCCTGTATATCCTTCAGATTGTATTAGCCTAGGAAGAGGGAAAAGCTAAAATTGGCAAAGCAGTTATAATTAAAATCATTAAAAGTTTAATTAGTCTCCTAAGTGTGAATAGGTGAAATTAATGGACCTACGCAAAACTAATCTTAATCTGGGAAGTATGGACATACCAACCACAACCACTCAAAAGCAAACATATATTTAGCCCAGGCCAGATGAGTAATATAAGCAAAGTCCTACAAATAATAACAAGTTAATTAATTGGACCCTTGGGAGTCAAAGTGTAAAATATCAGCCAACTTCAAAATTATACGGAGTAAGCTAAGGAGAACCAGCAAAACCAATTTGAACAAAAGTACTGCCAGATGGATTTGTTCTAGGTAGCTAACCTCAGCAATACCAAAGCACAAACTAATAAGATTTTACTCACAAGCAAGGTGATAAAGTTGGCAAAGTTGAACCTTAAAAATCATCTGTTGACTTTAGGATTGGAGGCACTAAGTGATCTACGACTTACAAAGGAGCATATATAGGTGTACAGCCAGTGGCAAATCACAATTATTTCACCGAGATTTATAATAAATCTGGTAATATTAGTTAAATAGGAAAATGAGGATAATTGGAATTCTTTCAAACTGTATGTGTTGTGGATAAAAGGAGCCTCCAGAAGAAGTTAAAGAAATTTCATAGGATTAAAATTAAGGCTGCATTGCATCTCCTACTTAAATATAACAAGCAAGTATAATTAGTATACCATCAGTATAGGCTGATCAAAATCAATAGTCTTAATAATACTAGAGATAGAGATATGTAAGAAAGCATGCTAGTAAGACTGGAAATCAAGCCTGATGTATATAATTTACATTAATTTAATTTTTTTTAAGTCGTTTCTATATACATTTGTTAGAAGAAACTTTAGTTATGGGTTATTATGTATTCAATTGGGATGCATTGAAAAGATGTATAGATTGAATTATTATGTAAGTTATATGTAATAAAAAGGTATTTTGCTATCCATATTTAGCAAATTTATATCAGAATTCAGTCTGACATATATAATAAAATATGTCAATTTTTAATACTTATCATATAAAATTGATCCCAAAAATGTCCTTTAAATTTCTATTACTTAGCCTATATATTAGGATTAGCATTCCTGGATTGAATTCTCATATTCCTTAACTTCTGCTCTTCTTTCCTTCTTTCCCCTGTTACAGCCCCTTGAATAGCTCTTTTCAAAAAATTTCCTTAAGACTTACTATTATAAAACTACTTTAAAACAGATTAAGCCAGTGCTTTATCTTCCGGCTGTATATTATCATCATACTGCTATTTAATCTTAGAAATCCCGTTACGTTCATCATCTAATTACTTTATATCATCCTACAAATAATCCATCAAGTTTTCTATTTCATCCTTAGCAACATCAAATAATCTAACTCTTCCTTATTATTCCTCTTATAGAGTGTCCTGATTTACATTAACTTAATTTGATTGCTTCGGAATCAAAGGTGGCTTAAAAAACAGTCTTTACTCAGGATTTATCTTAACTCCATTTGGCTTTGCCAAAGTTTTTAAAAGTTTATCATATACTTTTGTCTTTTGCCGTGACTTAAATTAAATCAGTTATTTACCATACTCCGCATTGTGGTGATTTTACATCTATTGCAATCTTTTAGTAAAGAATTCAATTCCTCTATCATCATTAGAAGTTTCTCTTCTAATCTTTTTCATTCTTAACTCGTTTAATTGTTTTTTGTCATTATCCTCTTTGTTTTAGTATGCTCTAAGATTTTTTCTGTATAAAACTTACACTGTGGCTGGCTTCATGTACTTTAAATCATTGCTTACATTTAAAGCTTTTGATATTTTGAATAAAAAGTAGTCATCGGAACTACAGAAATTATTGGTACTATTATCATTCAGTTTTTTCTGTAGTAACCTTAGCTCATTATCTGAATAATATCTTTCCTTTTTCTCAGTTTTTGGCAAAGATTTGAATGAAAATGACGAGTTTTGGCTTCCATACTGAAAATCTTGGGTTTATTTTACCTGCGTTTCCTTTTTCTTTCTTACATGGTTTCTGGTAGTTTAGGGTCTTTACTATATATCAGGCAAATTCAATTAGAAGATGTTATCATCATATGAGTTTGGATAGAGGTTTGGCTTCCTTACATTCTTTTTCTCTTATACTACTTCATTTCCCTACATTTTACAATCCGTCTAGGCTTTCATTGCATGTGCTAGTACTTCATTCCCTGCGTCTAGGAACTATCTTCCTATCTCTACAGCATTGGTATATGCATCTAGAGCCTCTGCCCTCCTACCCTAGCTTTCCTCAGCAACTCCTATATTAAAAAATGCTATGACATATGTAATTATCATATTCTGCACCTTGGAGCGCTACTTTTTAGGCAATTCGTGATAATTTTTGTCCTGCAACCTCATTTTCATCTCTCTTTGTAAAATTGACAAACACTACTCCGCATAGTCGATTGATTCTGGATAGCGTCGTAATTCTGAGTATAAAGCTGATACATTAAGCTTGGTTTTTGCTATTCCCTAGAGAGAATCTGCATTACCTGTGGAGTGCTAGTCTAGAACTTTTAAAGCCTTGAATAAGTAATGCATTGATAGGTTGTAGTTTTACTTTTGCTAGTGAAAAGTAGCTCAGTTATTATAGCAAAGAAGTTTCATTTGGAAAAGTTTTTCTGGGATTTTACGTTTTGGATTTTAATACACCTTTTGCCAATTTAATAGTGTTGATTCTATTTTTCTTAAGTATTTTACAGGCATTGTTGACTTTTTTGCTATGTACTTATTATATAGTCTTACCAGTATTTTGCATAGGTTTTCTCTGTCATTGAATACAGGATTTTCAATTTCATTTTCTATTGCTTCTAATCTGAACAGTGCCTGCTTTACTTTCCCTTATTTCTCGTATCGTCGAGCTATTTTAACCTACTAGTATATGTTTTACACTTAAACTTTATCCATGGTAAAATTAATTATAATTCCAAACTCAACTTCTACCTGAGATTCTAGCAGTCCTTCTCTTGGTTAACTTTGAACCAATGCGGCGGGTTACGAGCTGCTTAGGGTTAATACTAACTCTTCTTGATGTAGGCTTGCTGCTTGGTGTCTTGCACTGCTTTATTAATCCTTGTAATTTGCTTTGACTTTATAGTGTGGGGGATTATACTTTGCGAGTGTTAAAGGTAAATCTTTTAATAGGCTTTTACCTGACTTGCAGTAATTCAGCTAGTTCATTAATAACAGAATCTTCCTAGTCTATATAAAGTTGAATATGGTTTTTGCCTAAATCATCTTATAGTATTAAAGTATCATCCCGTTAACTGTTAATTAAGAATTTTCTAGGGCTTTTTGAGTACTTTTGTATAATTTTAGATGGATGTCCAAGATTTCGACAGCTTCTAGGATTAACTTATCTTTAAATCTTGGAGGGAGACATTGGATTTAATGCTTCACTGGTAGCTGTTGAAAAATTTCCAATTTCTAGATGGATTGGTTTTCCCTTCTACTTACGTAATTAATTTCCCAACATATTTATTAACTATGAATACTGAAAAATTCTGCTTATTAGCTTTTACAGAACACACCTGTATTATGTATGTATTATCTTTTAAGTTATTGCACTATTATTACGATTATTAGCTGTAATATTTATAGTTTATACTTAGTTATTGATCAATTAAATCTGTAATTATTTCTCATTTTGGATAATATTATAGGATTGTTTTAACAGCGAAATTTTATAATATGAAATTATTTGATTATTTATTTATTTCGTAATCCAGTACATTCTCAGAAAACGTCCTACCTCTTCCTTTTTTATTTGCCAGTCCACCATTCATACTCTTGCTCAAAGGATCCTAAATATGGAAATTAATCTACCTTTTTCTACTCCTTGGCTTTATAATTTGCTTTAGTAGGTTATTAGTATCTTCGATTTCTTATCTCAGCATTTCAATTTCTGCTTATTGATTGCTCAACAGTACTATTAAATTTTATTTACCAGTTTCCTATTAAGATGATTTCCTTTTCTTATTGCCTTTTAGCTCTCTCTTTTTCCTTCGCATTTATACCAATTCCTTGACTTCAAATGCTGTTAAGCCTTCTAGTTTTCCCTTTGACTTAAGCTTAAGTATTTCTTCATACTCCTAATAAGCATCTTCCGTCAACTAATCTTTCTTCTTAGCAATTTCATCCATTTCTTCATATACAGCTTTAAAATCCTGTTTTATATACGTGATCAATCCTCTATGCAGTGAAAGCATCTCAGAGTCAAAAACAGTTTTTGTGGTATGCTTTCTTTAAATCTGCTAAATAACTTCAATATCCCCAAAGTACCCTCCACTTTGAATAATCCTATAATAATACCCATCTTATGCCACAAAGCTAACTCTGCCTCTGAATAAGAAGTAGATTTCGTCCGCATATTCCCCCTCCTCATAAATTACCTAATCCTCCTGTATAAAAAGTGACTGTAGGAAGGGAATTACTCCAGCAATGAACATTTTGTCTTTATCCCTAAAAAACTGCAATTTCTTAGCAGCTCCCTAATGAAGTGTCAGTGCAATTTGATATCTAAGTTGTCGGGGTAGTTCATTAAAAATAGCTTGCTTATCAGATCATGAAAACCCTTGTATTTCTGCAGAGTAGCGTATAGCATGTCTTAATCTTTACTTCGTATCAGCATTTAGCCCTAGCTCAGCACTCATTTCATCTATTGTAGCCAATTTGTTAGTCAATACTACTTCTTTGGTATCAATGCTTTGCAGCATTGAGGACAGACTTCCTATCATGAATGAGAAGAAACACAAGCCAAATGTCATCCAAAGGATTGAAAGCAGCATCTCTAATTGAGTATATGCACTTATGTCTCCGTATCCTACTGTTGATAGTGTAGTAACTGCCCAGTAGATAGATAGCATGTATAAGTAGGCATCATCGTCGTTTTGGAAGTTGTATCTTACTACTCATGTATCAGGGTGGAAATTTTCAAGCTTTGCTGAGAAGTACCAAAAACAGGATATTATGTGTATAGCGATCAAGACAGTCAGGAAGAACTTAATCAATCGCATTGCACTTTGCTTTACACTTAAAAATTCTCATATTTGTTCCAATATAGAATTATTTTTACAGTTTTTCATTACTTTGAAAATCCGAGAGATTCTGAAAAGTCTGTATAGTCTTGGTAGTCTTACAAGTCGTATGAGGTTATTATAACTGCCTCCCTGTTATTGCTCATCAGAAGATATTTATTGCTCAATGATTCCTATTGGCAAACAAGCTAAAATATCAAAAATCATTCAGGATTTAAAATAATTTCATATGATTTTCTTGTGTTCTACCTATAAAACACCCTCTGTGTCATAATAAGCTGAGAAGAGATTGATAATTATATCAACAAAGAATAAAAAGTCTATAACCAAATCTCAGTACCACCATCCATCGTACATTTCGCTATCTATAAATGCAATTTTATAAGGCATCACTGTAGCAGTATAAATCAACAAAAATGACAGTATAACATTTCAAATACTTTTAGTTAGACAATTTGGATGTAAAACACAGCATGGCATTCTTTATTTTGCCTCTGATAATGTTCTATTACTCGCTATTGTTTCTGTGATTGTTTAGGTCCCATATGCTTGCATATCATTAAATAGTCTTTTAAGCATCAGTTTAGTAAGAATTTTAATCTTCACTCGCTATCATACTGCGATATACTTACAATTTGTAGTTGGAGCATTCCTTATTTAAAGCTTTAGTTGGCTCTAGGGAGATAAATCACTTAAAATAGTATTCTTAGCATTAGATCTTCTTTATCCAAATGACTCGACTGAATCTCTACTTAAGACAGAATTGCGGTCTCTTGGATCTCTAATGGAAAATGGAGTTGACGGGTCATAGTTTTAAACTCTTTGTATTCTGTTTTAAACAATTCTACGGATAAACTGAGTAAAAGTTACCATTTCTGTTTTATAAGGGTTCAAGTATACAAATTTAAATATGATTTGTTATTGGTGTGGGCTTTGAATAGGTGAGTCAACTGTTATTGAATAGTTAAATCATTTAGTAATATGTGCTTAGGGGTAATTAGGATAAAAGGAAGAGTAGCAAGGAATGCCTGATTTTGATAATATGTAAATAGGGTAGATTAAGATGGCGTTAGACAGATGAGGGTTTAAGTAAAATCTGGATATAGGTAAGGCTAGGAGGGTTTTAAAGGATATCTGAAGTCACTTGCATAGGAGTACAGAGCTAGAGATTGTAAGGGAATATGCAGAGGAATAAGATTAGTATTATTAAAAATGGATAAAGAGTTAAAGAGCAATTTGGCCACTTATACTAAATAAGACGCTAAAATCGTCTATTCAATTAATTTAAAGAAAGCCATTTGGATATTAACTGGATTAATGTACTTGGGGACCTTAGGAAATATCATTTTAGCCTGTTCTACTAACTTTCATTGTAAAATTTTCATTCCTACACTTGATTATTTAGGATGCTTCAGAGGGCATGATAGAATTTTTATAGTAACTTGTACATTTTATGCGTTAGTATTGCCTATTATGTATTTTGGCTGAAATATCAATTTTAAGAACACTTTAAAAACCTATCAGAAGATTTTAATGGTCTTATCGGGACTAGTAAGCTGCTTAAGTTTAGTGTTATCAGCACTGGTAGATGAGGTCAATGGAGTGTACTTTATTTCCTTCGAGCTTTTATTTAAGATCTTTTCTAAACTATTCATGCTTTCTAATGTAATTTGAGTTGTAATTGCTTATTTCAACATAAGAAAAGTCAAAAGTATATTTAATAGCAATGAAATGAAGTGGTACAGAATTTTTAATATATGGTGTTATGCATTTTTAGCAGTGCTTATATTCACTCTTGTATAATACCAGTACTGCTATACATTATACCAAGGAACTTACATAAACGAAAGGCTGGAATCAATAGGAGAATGAATATTAGTACTGATGGGAATTGGTTTTCCTTCCATAACAGTTTAATTCTACAGAAACTACGCCTTAATTTTTAGATTAGAAGACAAGGAAGAGTACGAACTAGGAAGTCTTTAGCATAAAATTCATATTTAAGCATTGTTTTCATCCAAAACTAACAAAATTTTCTGCATTCAACAAAAATTGTTTGAAAATGCTAAGTTACTAAACCTAAAGTCAACTAGCAAAGCTTTTCTTTACCTTAGCTTCCAGTGAAAGAACAGTAGAGAACTTGCGCCGTTCTTTATGCGAAAACCCTGACTTTGAGCCCTATCACTGCTTTAAACAACTCGATACTTATCAATAAGGTTTTCTAACGAAATTTGAGCTTTAATAATTTTGTCAACGAAACTCTCTGTATCCAAGTGACAGTGAACTGTGTTTAATAATAAGCTCATATGACTAAAACAGCGATGGTAGACTAACACTCACTGACTTTTACTAACTGACACTTCCTTCAACTTAAGCCGGCTTGAGGTAGTTTGTATTGAATAGGCCTTAATTGCATAGAATGCGTCCTAGTGTGGAGGCAGACCTAGCGAGGCTGATTGACCGGGAAATACAGCTGCACCGCAGCATTGAGGATATAAAAGCTTAATTATTATCTTCCCAAGATTTCACTATAAGCCAGGCCTTCAGGCAAATCGACTAAAACAATTACAATTATTTAGATACTTTCTAAATCCAGTAATTTCTAAGAGGCCAGGGATATACCATTTTCAGTGATGATCTAGACGCTATTTATCGTAGGATTGATAACAACGGAGATGGTGTTATTGATTATAATGAATTACTGTAATTTATATCATTCTCTCAGCCTTAAAGTTACTCTCATAGTTAATCATACAGAGCAGACAGTCCTTTACGCCGTTCTATTAGCCCGAGGCATAGTATTTCACCTAGAAGATTCCCGAGTTAGTATACCAACAGGCCCCAAAGCCCCTCTATAAGATAAATCAGAGCAGCGAGTCCTTTAAGATCCAATAGAAGCATAGTTAACTTAGACAGTCCTTCCAGATCCTCATATACAGGCAGATACGCTTCCCCTGTAAGACATTCTATGAATCAAAGTGTGTAGTCACTAACAAGATACCGACCCAGAATGGCGATTAGTTACTCTAATGCAGCTGATATATCAGAGATACTGTTGGAATAAATTTAACTTGATAGGGAATTAGAAGTTGCTAAGGAGGCTTTGGCGGATAGGGTTGATTTCAATATAGAAGATGCATTTAGGATAATTGATCTAGGGGATAAAGGTTATGCTACTTTAATTGAACTAGAAGATGCATTGAGGGATCTAGGAGTATAGGCTACTTAAGATGAAGTTTATTTGCTGATTAAGCATTATTCACAATTAGGGGAGTCAAAGCTGCATTATGCGGAGTTTTCTGATATGATTTCCCCAAAAGATAACAATTTGCAAGTGATTTTAAGACAAAGACTTCCTTAGAGAGTACTTGGGGATAGAAATACAGCGTTTTCCTTATAAACCTTAGATTTATTTACTGAAGTACTGCGCAAAATGATAAACTAAGAAATATAAAGCGAAGCTTTAAGGTAAAAAATGGACCGTAGGCCAGGCTTTAGCCTTTATGACGCATTTTAGGCGATTGATAAGGATAGGAATGGTTTTATAACTTATAACGAGTTTGCACAGCTTGTAAGTTAAAACGGCTGGTATGCAACTGGGAAGGATCTGTAAAACTTAATGGAGAGATATGATAAGAACAGGGATGGCTTGGTAAGTTACTCAGATTTTGTACAGGAAGTAACCCCCAAGTCCCCACGACGATACTAGCTAGTTTAGTAGACATTTTTCTATGCTTAATAATTTAAATAAAATGATACCTAGAAAATAACCCGCACTTTAAATTTCAGAAATTGAGCTGTTTTAGGAAGGCTCAGGCTCTGAAGATTTGCCTAATATGTAGTCGCAGGTGTATAGTGATTTATAGGAGTTTGAGGAGATAGAATAAGGACTAAATCCGCCCTAGAAAGTGAATCATCCGTAGATTATTGATTAGGATGTAGAAAATTTTACTTCAAAGCTAGATGGACTGATCAGTTAATTCAGGAATGAAAGTATTAAGGAGTTTCTAGGAATTAAAAGATCGATTCTGCATGAGTAAATTACTACTATTGATTCAGAGAGGAAGAAGTGCTCTGCTTAGTTAGGAGTTAAGCAGGATGAAATTGAGCATTTAAAAGAAGATGTGGCTTTGCTAAAGGCACAGAATTCTAGGTTTGATATACAAAAGGAGTCACTGGCCCTGTGCTTTGGAACCAGCAAGGCTAGTTTTAGGGCTTTCAGGATAAAAACCATAGCTTTTAATAATCTGTTGAGGTATCATAGACATAAGGCTATTAAAAAGAGACTGTATAAAGCTGCAAAGGTACGAGGGGACAGATTTAGACTAAAATTTGTGTTTTAGTCTTTAAAAGCATATTGAATTCCAATTAACCAGCAAAAAAGAGAGGAAAGGCTGCAGAACCGTATAATGGAGGAAAAAAATAAGCTAGGGTTATACTATAACAAGGAAATCCAGTCCTTACAGCAACGGCTGGACGAGGCAACCTAGTAAGTTTAAGTTTTAGAAGAGCAGAAAGTAAATGTATAAGAAAACCTGAAACAAGCCTTTATGCGTGGAGTATGTGCAATGAATTTTGAAGCAATGAACATAATAAATCCCTCTTAAATTCAAGATTTATCAGATTAATTCCAAGCCTCATAGTTTTCTACACCTGTTGTTCCCTAATCTCCCCCTACAAATCCAATAAGCAATGACTCAAGCTATATAATTGAGGCACCTCCGATGCCTACTCCTCCTCCTTAGCAGTTATCCCCGTAAAAGACATAAGAGGAGATGCTAAATGACATACAAAACAGATTACCTGCTTAGTCTAAGGATAACAAGTGGAAACCTGCACCAGTGTACGGAAGACCTTAAACAGCACCTGAGCCTGTTCCCACTTTACCTAGCAATCTTCCTAGTAATTACCAAACTACTAATGTATCACCCGGACTTCCCAGCAACCTGGATAAGGGTAATACAGGACAGGGGAAAACTATTTTTATAAACTAGCAGTAAGGACCAACTATAAAAGGAAGTGTTCCAAGATAAGGAATTATAAGAAAAGCAACAAAAAAATGAGATGTTAATTTATTAGTAAGTTTTACCAACACTGCTTAGTATTGATTCCGGGAGGTTTTTAGCAAAATACTCAGCAATTTCGTCGAAGTGTTGAAATGGTTGAAGAGTTGCTGTATTTTGGGATTGAATTATGATTATCTTGTCTATGTAGTTTATTTAGACTGTATCTATGTCGTTGTAATCAAACTTTTCAGTTAATTCAAAGTTTAAGCCTAGTATATAGAATGACTTGTCGGTAAATAGGTAAAAGGAGGTAACTTGGTTATTTGTTGTTTTTGCATCGAAGCACTTGCTAATGGATTCTCCTATTTTACCATGTCTTACAATTAGCTAGGTTAGTTGCCTCATTTCTTCACTCTTATAGTATTTTAGTATTTAATTCACGTCACATTTCGACATTTGCTTTATTAGTTGTTAGTATCCGTCAGACTATTAAACGATTAAGTAGAATCCTTAAATGTCGTAGAACATGGCTTAGATGGAGTTGAGTAGGTCGTACATTTTATCAGTAAAAATAAGTATATCATTCCTACGCTTTCTATGGTGAATTAGTATATGACGTTGAGATGTGCCAATTCGAACTAAAATAAGATCTTGTAGCTTTAATACTAATGGCTTTTTAATAAAGTTTTCAGGGTTTATCAAGTACAACGATTCGTTTGTTATCAGTAAAACTTTCTCTTGTTTTAAATTTGGAAGCTTGAATTAAACAACATCGAGGAAACCGTCTAAATGCTCTAATTCAGATCCGTATGTATTGAATAGTTTTAGTACTTGTTATTATTAAAACTCAGTTAAGTACTCAGCTTAATCTAATTGATATGGTAGATCACGCGATTTATACACAGAATCGTATAATGAGTCTTCGGGAGGCTGATTGGAATAGAATTATTGGTATTAATCATCATCTGCATCGTAATCATCAGATTATTCACTTTAGTAATTCTCTTCGTAAAAATCGTATTATTCAGTCTACTTTTAACTATCTAAACTGTTATCTTGTATGTTATCAATTATAATAAACTTACTATCTTATTAAGGTTTGTCTTATATATAGCTTTCCTGTTGAATACTTTAATAAGTTTCATCTTAGGGATATGACAATTATATATCTTTAATTTCCTCACTTTTACCAAAAATTACTCTTTTAGTCTTCTTTTATTACTTATTATCGTCTTTAATCAATATCTTTTTTGATTCTTAACTTCTATTTCTGCCAGAGCAACAAAATGTTTAAACTGCTCCCATTTTAAATTTTTATTTACTAATGTTTCATAGAATAATGAACAATTCTTCTTATTTCATCACACTTTTGGTTTTTCAATGCTAAACATCTTGATAAATTAGACTATTCCTTTATGTCATTTGGAGTTCCAATAATTTACAGTGAGCCAAATGATGTACTTTACTGTATTTGTTGCTGATCATTCTATAAAGCATTATCAGTTTTTTATTGGGATCTTTTGTGCTATTAAAAGCGTTGAGGCTGTCTTCGTATAAAATTTCCGACCGATTGGGATCTTTTCAAAATTTCATTATTTGTAGTTTTATCCTTTCTTGCTCATTCTTCATTCCTAGGTACAAATTTTTTCCAGTCATTGTATGTATTTGTAAGCCAGGATATAGGTTTATAATAAGTCCCAATGCCGGGCATATTTGTCTGATTTTAAGGATTTCTTAATCTTAGCTTTGGCTCTGTTTTTCTTCTTTAATGTCCTTATATGCCTAGTTTTCGTATAGTGTTATGCCTTATGGATATTTACTACTACTCACCTATAAGTTTTCCTAGATTATCCCGTTCATGTACAAAAGGAATGAATTGATTAGTTTATTACAGATTCTAGTACTTTTCCTGTATAGTTTATCTAAAGCGGCTAGTTGAAATTCCGTACTTTGACCTTTCTTTATTCAGTATTGCATTGATTTTCTTCAGTGTTTTTGACATTTTTTACTAACTAAAATTACGGCGTAACTGCTCATTAAACTTGCTAAATCTTTCTATAAGACTGTTTAATCTCTCCTTAAGTTCCTATATTTAAATATATTACTATTTACAAATAAATAAAAAGTCTTTATGTCTAATTTTAACTTACCCTTGCAATTTTATACTGTTGGGAATATCAACAAAATCTTTTGATAAAGCTCTTGCATATTTGTTGATATTTTATCCCTAGAATTTCTTCTTTAACATTTCCAGCAGGCATAATTTCTACTCCATCATCTAAGCATGCCTGTTTTATGCAAGCATCCTTAGATTCAAAGTCTCTTAAGGAAACATTTCTAGTAGTTATAATAAATCCTGTGTATACTTTACTAATTTACTGAGTATTCCTAATTACGAATACCCAAAACTTCTTGCTTAATCTAATCTTTAACACTATTTCAGTATTTCTATTTCTCCAAAATAAGAATATTTTAAAAATGACTTATACATTATATCAATTTCCTGGATAATTAAGTTAACCTTACCTTATCCTATAAAGTAAATCTCATCTGGGTATGAGTTCTGCACATAAAGTACTTCATCATCTCTCAATTAAGTGCTGTTTAATTTAGACATAACAAATATAATAAACTTTGATCCTTATCCTCTGAAAATAATATGTTTCATTAGTTCTCCGCCCAAAAAATACTATATAACTTCCTTTTATAGACTTAGAGGTATGGAGCTTAAAATTCCATACTAATCCTATCAAAAATGATTAGCTTTATATTAGTGCTTTATGTGAATATTGTTAATAATCTATCGTTTTATATCCTTTTTCACTAAGGCTTATTTGCAGAAATCAAGAGCATAATTGATCTTTTCGTCTAAAACTGATTCTGAAGTATCTTGGTTTAATAGAAAAGAGCTTAAGGTACCTACAGCGAAGGAATATGCTAATATTCCAATAAGCATAACTCCAATTATGATTATTACTTCAATAGTAGTTTTAGGATATCAATCTCCATATCCAACAGTTGTTATAGTTGCAAAAATGAAGTATAAAATCTATAAATGAGTTTTGTCATGTGTATCGTTGTCTATAGTTTTCATTCTGTAGCATATAGTATTGTAATTATAATTGTCTAAATCACAGAAAAAGTTGATAAAACACGCTAAAATATGCACGATTACAGACAAAGCTATTAAAAATTTGACTAACTCAAAAACTTTTGTATTTGTCATATAATAATCTTTAATTTTTTACACAATTATAAATTTTTTCCCTTAGAACAGCTTAATTACTCTGAAAACTCTTATAATTTTGTAGAGTCGTGGTAATCTAGCTAATCTAAACATAGAGTTATAATTATTCCGTTTTTGATTATCATCACCGTTCTGAATAACATAAACTATAATCAAATCAATAGGTGTACAAGCTGCAAAATCTAATAAAAATCACCCCTTTAAGTACTTTAAAGCAATATATTTAAAATCTATCACCACTTTCTCATCCTGAGTATACTCACAACTAATAAAATTGACTATTATATCAATAAAAAACAAGCAATCAATACAAAAATCAAACACTGTCCAATTGTCCCAATATACGACTTCATGATACGCGAATCTATAAGGCATTATGAGAGCAGTGTATAAAAATAGAAATACTAGCACAATGCTTCAAATAATTTAAACATTTGACTCAACTTCAATTTGTCATCATTTAGCTTGCTTCTCATTCTCTGTATATACATAATCCCCGTTCTTTAAGTTAATCTTTCGTTCATCAATACAAAACTCCTCTGCCTAAAAATCAGTCCCATACTACTTTATCTACTATATTCTTTCCAAAGCTCATGATACCTTTATTTTAAAAAACACTCTCTTTCATATACTTCTAGGACATCTATCTGATCATTTCTAATTAACATCAAATCAAGTAATTTTTCTGCAATGCCTTACTTTAACCATTTATAATGGAATAAAGTACTAAAGAGATAATAGACCTACTGGACAATATACAGCCTACCTTTCCTTCGGAAGTAATCAACTACTGAATAAAGAAAAACGGATGCAATACTTCCGACCCTCGTGTGTAATATTAAAACAGTTAAACTCTAATAGCAGCTTAAGTCTAAAAGCTAATAATTGATATTTTACAAGAAACCCAAGACGTGCAGCCCTAAAAGCCCGTTACTTCATTGCAAGGTAGAAGAGAACAACGCTTATTTTTGTCATTGCAAGACTTACTGGGAGCTTTAAACCAGTTAGGCTTTAAGGTAAAAAAGCCGGTGTTATACGCAGATATGGCAATTGGTAATGTTTAGTTTACTTAAGGATAATTTTTGTTAGAATTTGTAGCAAAATATCGTCCAGGAATTGCAGGAAGTCCAGTAGCAATGCGATAAATCAAATTTGCTATGGGGAAATTTTTAATTATAATCCCCAGTTTGGTCTGAATACTGAAAAAAACTTGGCTGAAAGGTGCTGTTTTTAGTAATAGCTTCATGTATACTGTGTTGCTTGCCTCTTTTTCAATCTAATCCAAGAAGCTGAATTGAATTCCTATTATAAACCTGATCGGCTCAGTCATCTATACAAAAATTAAGTAATATGGCAAGTTGTTTAGTAAGATTATAGTGAGTCGGATGCAGATTTGTATTACCTATACAGCCAGTCACAGGGTTACAAAACAAAGATAATACATTGCTATAGTTGGGTACAAAAAAATAATTGCTATGAATATAAGAGCACCCAGTAAAACCTCATCAACGCCGAATTCTCCACTATCAATTCTATTTTTTAGTACATTTTTCTTCACACCTCTGAACAGTCTGAATAGGCTGGAGATTACTTGGAGTAAGACATAATAAACTTTACCTACCAGTAAGTAAATGTAGTAAATATGTAAACTGCAAAAGTCTAGTATATCAGAGATTAAGGCCAGTTAGAGACTTACGCCTAGAAGGCCTGTACATGCGATTAATTAGACTATTTAGGGTTCAAGGCCTGTTAGAAATGTTGTGACATAGTTTCAGTAGTAGATTGTGAGTAAAATGCTTTATCCAAGGATGTTGTCTAGATTTTCGTTGGGTTTAAAGCCCGCTGGTAGTCCCATAAGTCATTCAACTTCTTGCTTTAAAAAATCTATGTGAATTACAGATCCTAGTCAATGGGCTAGCATGAGAGTATCAGAGCTGTACAGAGAGAGGAGTAATAGTAGGATAACCCCTATGATTATATCAGCTACAGCAATTCATAAGTTGTTCTTTGACTGGAATTATGAGGAAATAAGCTTTTCAGATATGTAAGGAGGAGCTTAAATTGGCTCTTTTTAAGTTTTTGATATTAGATATCTACTAAGTTAGTTTTGCTTTATATATAATTGCTAAAACAGCTTTGAAAAGGAGAAAATTTGCTTTAGGGATTTTTCTATCACAGGAATTTCAAAGTTGTATATGAATCTTAATAAACTGATTAAATAAAAGTGTATTCTAAGTAGAATACCTATAATATTATTATTGTCTTATTATTAAGTTTGCATAACATCTCCATTAATCAAAATTTCACTTAAATACTTAGTCTTACTTAAATCATCAAACACTTTAATAAGGTCATCATTTCCCGGGTATCCATTATTTTAAACAATCTCCTATACAGTGCACTTGTACTAATAAAACATATGTGACGGTATAAGTCTCTTTTCATAGTATATAACATGTGCCTTTACATTATACCTGTACCCGCAACAATGAAGTTCTCTCAATACCAACATTCTATTATTAATTTCACCAGTATATCAAATATCAGCATTTTTCCTTTTTTACGCAACATCATGCTAATCTATCCCGGAATTCATAACAACCCCTAAAACCTGCAAATTAAGCTGCAAATCCCTCAGCCTCTACTCCAACTCATCCAGCTGTGCTGGCAATACAGCCAATACGCAAGTAACAAAAGACTAATGAGACCATCCCACAATATACCCTCCCTCCTCTAAATCCTCCTCCGGCCAATACAACTAGGTCAATATAGTTTTGGGCATTTTAATAACAAAACTTAAAATCTTAAAAACCCTACTACCTTTCTTCCTGTGCTCTTGGCTCTAACTCAATCATATCATCAATTCTGAGTATAGTAATCGCAGCCTCTGTTGCAAATCTAAGACTTTTAATCTTACTCAACGCTGCTTCCAACACTCCAGCTTTCAAATTATTCCTTACTTTTCCTTCATTTAAATCCAATCCTACGTACTTATACTCCTTTTTCTTCTCCTCGGTTGAAGTCTGACTTGCAGCGTGGTACATTCTCAGCTTAGCCTGTAAATCATTTGAATCCAACGCTGCATTTACTGCTAGTGTTTTAGGAATAACCATTAATGCTTCCGCGTATTCAGAAATAGCCAGTTGCTCTTTACTTCCTAGTGTTCTGGCGTAATCGTCCAAATATACACTCAATGCAGTCTCTACTGCCCCTCCTCCTACCACCACGTAGTTAGTCTCCAATACCCTCTTAACTGCACATATTGCGTCATGTACTGACCTTTCAGTCTCATCCAACATAAACTCATTAGCTCCACGTAGCACTATGGTTTAGGCAAATGAGTTTTAAAGCTCTGTGAAAAACAACAAATCATCGTCTCCTAGTCTTCTTTCTTGCACTTGTCCGCATGTTCCTAGTTGAGAAGCAGTAAATTCTTCATCGCCGTCTTGGTTCATTAGGGTTGTTAGGACCTCAGCTCCGCTGAGCTTTGCTATTCTACGTAAATCACCCTTGTCCACTCTTCTCACTCCTATTGCTCCCGCTTCTACTATGTATTTCATTGCAAGGTCATCTATTGCCCTACAAGTTAGAATCACATTGGCTCCGGCGTTGAGAATCTTTTAAATTCTTTCTTTGGTTATATCCATTTCCTTCTGTCTGATATGTTCCAGGTTCTCCATCTCTGTTATTAGTACTTACACACCCATTTACAGCTTAAACTTGTTCAAGTTGAAATCCAAGCAGGCTATTTTAGCATTCTCTACATATGTCGGCATGCCCTGTGCTGAGCGTCCCATAGGAAGTACGTATCCATTAACATGCTCACTTTCATGAGCACTTGAACCATGTATCTTCAACAAATTTATAGCCTTGATTGGATACCTAGCCTCTCCTCTGTTATTAGTAACCTTAACAGCCTCAACAGCAGATACAATCTTATTACTGAAGCTCTCTGCATCAGATCCAATCAACTTCGACTGTAATGTAGTAGTCACAGTATTAAGCAATGCCTCCCTTCCCAAAGTATCCACAGAAACAGTCAGATTCTCCTTAATATACTTTATACTCTCCCTCATTGCCAGTCTGAACCCAGCTATAACAGTAGTTGGATGTATTTTGCCCTTAACTAGTTCATTTGCCCTGCGTAGTAGCTCAGAAGCCACCAAAACCACCGAAGTAGTCCCATCTCCTATTTCTCGATCTTATAGCTAAGAAAGATCTGTTAGTACTTTTGCTGCGGGGTGTTAAACCTCCAAACGCTTCAGTATGTTGGCGCCATCGTTTGTTATAGTCACGTCTCCTATGTTGTCAACAAGCATTTTGTCCAGACCGTTTGGCCCTAGTGAAGATTTTACTATATTGGCTACTGCTAAGACTGCTGTTACGTTAGACTGTCTTATATCTGCACCTGTAGTACGACGACCATCTATGCTTACGGACATTTTTGTTAATAAATTAGAAGGATTAAAGTACAGGTTAATCTATTGTAATGCTTCGGGATGTGGTTTTAGGGGAAGTGTGAGGATTGTTGTTTTAGATTCAAGGGTGCTAGAGGGCTTCTCTTGCTTATCATCTGGTTTAAGGGTCCCAGTCGAGGCATTCTGGTTATAAATTACTGCTAATGAAGTCTAAGACAGTGGGATCTGCTATTTTTGTCTTTTGTTGCAATGTTTTTGTATTAGGTCGTCGTATTTTACCTCTGGAGTTCGGTTTTAAAATTGGTTTGTTTTATGTATTGAAAAAATTATCTTTTCTAGTAGAAATGCTAAGAAGTGAGTCTGGGGGAATTCCTTTCATTTCCATTATATACGAAAGTTAGTCATACTCACTTTCTCCTGGGAATAAAGGATAGCCTGTGTAGAACTCTGCTACTATGCAACCAAATGATCATATGTCTATTTTTGATGTATAAGGTATGCCTAGGATTATTTCAGGAGCTCTGTAAAATCTGCTTTGTATGTATGTGTATAGTCTTTAAGATTCAAAACATGCAGATCCGAAATCGATTACTTTTATATGAGATTGATTTGGGAACTATAATAGAATATTTTCTGGTTTTAAATCACAGTGAATTAAGTTAGAATTCTCTAAAAATGACAAACACTGTAAAATTTGTACAGCAAATCGTCTTATAAGTCCCTATGAAAATCCTCTGAAATTATTAGCTTTTATTAATTCATACAGATTTAAACTTAAAATTTCAAAAGTGATACAAAGATGATTTCTGAATAAAAAGTAATTGATCATTTTTACCATATTGTATTAGCCACTTTTATCGTTATCAAGAATATATTTCAGTACTTATAACTCTACTTTTCCTTATCTGTGAAATCTACTCTAATTTCTTAGTATTTTAACAGCTACAAATTCATTTCTTTTGTAATCTCTTGCTTTAACTACCTATCCAAATGACCCTTTCCCTAAAATTTATATAATTTCGTACCGGAATGCTATATGATCGTATTACACTATCTTATAATCAGATCTATCATCATCATACCCGTAGTTTTCCTAGTGTATATCAGCCTTCATCTTTCTAGCATTTTACCCTATATAATAAATCTCTTTATACTCTAATATCTCACTTTACTCATAATTTGTTAAATTATTAGGAAAACTTTTCAATACAACAGCAGGAGTTAAAGGTAGCTGCATTGATTCCAATTACCTTTAAATATCCAAAGCTTTGAAATTAGATCTTTTGTTTGGAAGCTAAATAGACCTAGGACTTGATAAATTCAATTTAGTATGATCAATACTCTAATTCTTCCCGAAATTATAAATACTTCTATTAAGCCTAATAGAATTTAATTTCTTTCTCTCCGCCGGAATAGCAGGCAGCAAGTTATTCCTATTCTTCAAATTCCTATCCGTATATTATCCCCTTTACGTATAACTCTGATTACTATCTGTCAACTTTTTAACCAGTGACAAGTTTAGCATAGGTTTAGACGTAGATTTATGCCTGCTTTTCCTTATAACAGGCCTCAAACGTGCAAGTCTTCCCCTGGGTGAAATTTAAGCATTATTCATATTTAAACTAATCTATTCTTCCAAAAACTAAGCATTTCTTCCTCAATAGGATGAACCTCAGCAGGTATAACGAGGCAATGCAGAGGGCCTCCGAGCTCAGAGTCCTTTAAATCCCCGAGTACAGATACTGAAATGACTTAAGTATCAGTGCCTATTCTTACAGCAGCAATTGCAGGTGTTTCCGGGGTTAATTAATCATCCTCAGCTTCTAGTATCTGTTAGGCGGCTATAGCCACCGTCATATACCTTGGAGGCTAAAACACCATTCTACCCCTAATCAAATCTTCCTCACTCTGCTCCTTTACTTTAATGTCTAAAAGACATAATGTATGAAGGTTTCTCTGTAGATTTGACTTGATTTTGTCAAGAAATGAGAAAGGTTTCCATGATTCTGTGAAAAAGGGAATGGATACTATTTCTCCGTACCTGTATAGTTATAGGCCTACTACTCCAACTGCATTTATGATTGATGTGTTGTGGACTACTTCTACATTTATACCCTTTTCTATAGCTCGAATATACAAGTCTGTGTGAGTTGTAGCTCCGAATACATCGCCTACTACTAAAAGGCTTACTTTTGATTGAACTGCTTTGTCTAGTATATCGTCAGTTCCTTGTTCCACCATTAATCTGTCTGCTTGTATTACTTCTTTTCCGTAGAAATCAGACAGTTCTTCTACTGGCTAAGGGAGAATTGATGTATAGGATTCTAGGAACACATAGTCACTTTGTTATATGTAATTAAGACCTCTTACTGTTATGTCTTGAGGGCAACCAAGTCCTAGTCCTATTAAGTATAGTACCATTTTAATAATATGCTGTATAAGAAAGGGCTAATATTATTACCCAGTCATTCTAACTCTTGCTCTTGAAGTTCCTCTTCATCTTGTACCTTAGACTCCTCACTATTTTCTTAATACTCAATGGTCTATAGGTTCTCAATCGCTGGAGTAACAGAGTTATCTTTACCACAACAGGAAGCACAGAGATAAAGGAGCTTTTTGGGTTAATTTACTTATATTTAAAAGATAGTTCTATCGGCTTAAATCATTTTCTATTCTCCTAGTCCTAATTAAATAATTTAATTAACTAGGACTAATGTTCCAAATTTTGAGTTATTGTCTTTAATTTATACTTTATTATCAGTTAATTTGAACATTGCATGATGCCTTGAAACGGATATATCAGCAATTCTTATATCATTATCGTGTCCTCTACCAATTCTAACGGATTGGCTGGTTAAGAAACTGATAACAAAAATTTAATACGTGCCATTACTTTATCCTTGTATATTTTCTAGTATAAGATAGGGAGAAGGAGGTTTATGTATTTCAATTAAATCATAATATATACCGTTATGCTAGACCTTAGTTTTAACACCCTTTTTGCATAATTCACATTATAATTATTTCCACATATAAGACACTATATCCCCATCAACTCTTCTTTGAATTTTATGGTTCAATCAATTCTAAGCACATTTTACATGGATAAATTTGACTGTGCCTTGACATTAGCATGGAGAAACTAAAGGATTTTGCTCAGTTACCATATCATCCATGCAAATTCTACATGATTGCTATACTTATACTTCATTTTGGTCTAATTCTTAAGAACTATATGGAGAGTCAGGCAATTTCAAAGTAGTAACTTTAAATTTTATTCTCCCAAATTTTAAAATTGTGTTTTGTTCAATATTTCAGTATTCTTATGACTGCTTTTTAAAACGCCTTACTACATATCATACTGGCTCGTGCTTTTGAGGAATTATTAAAAATCGGTCTCTTTAGGCCTGTATTATACCTAAATTTTATTGATTTTCCTATTAGGTTGAGTATTACTAAAAGTAACATTGATTATCGGAGCGATAGATGTAACCACTTTGTTGGGTTTTAAAGCGAGATTTTTAGTATGAATTACTGTCATAGTCAAACAGTCTGTGAGAATCCCTTTGCCAAGTGAAGCATTTGATGCCCAGGGTATATATTGACATTTTATTAGATTAATTACGACGAATTAAAGTAAATATTTTCGATGTTATTAAGTCCAGTTATTAAATATGTAGCCAATATTTCGTAAATTACCTCATAACAGCTAAATTCAATACATACTGTTTATGTAACTAGTAAAAAGAAGATAATTCTTATATAAATTTCTACTGGAGTCTTGCTTAAGGAAATCAAAAGGGGTTAGATGCTATAAACAATAAAATGAGAATTGGTAAAAGATCAATATCGTTATAAAGTGATAGATAAAAATCCTAGTAAGTGTATAAAAAATCATTATAATTAGCAAGAGATGAATTAAAACGAAAAAAAGCAAGTAAATAAGTACTATAAATTCAAAATACTTTGTAAATATATATCATATTCAGGAGCTGTTTAATAAAGCCTTTAAACTATATATAAACCTTTCAATATACTGTAAGTAAACTCACTATATAAAGTGTACCGGGTATAAATATCCCAAGCTAGCAAATATTAGTGAAAAGAAAGCGATAACCCAATCTAACACCAAAAAAGCGGCCGAAATTAGCATAAGCATAATATCTAATAATCTCCTTATTATATACAAAGCTTTTTAACTATTCATATTGCCCTGGTAATCCTAGCAACTTAAATAAACCCTCTAATCTTCTCAGCCTCCCTAATCAACTGCAAACATCCCCATAACAAATTTAATGCAAACTTCTTGAATTCATAAAAGCAGCATTTCCACTATAAACCCTCTAATTCCATCAAATACCCAATCAGTTAAGCTTTTCCTACTCCTAGTACCTGTTCCCCAAAAAGTTCATTTATAAATACAATTTTATCAGCCATCTTCTATTCACATAATTAAAATAATGGGGGAAAATGAATAATACGGTCTATACGAAGTGGTATGGGCAAAAATTAAGGGATATCCCTGGTGGCCAGGAGTTGTAATTTTTACTTAGATAATCCAATCCACAGAACAATCCCCAAGTCCAGTTGTATTCAAAATATAATTCATAGGTGACGACTCCTAGTAACTTATAATCAGTGCTTTCCTAAAATCAGATAACATAATGAAGTTTTAGTAAAACTTTGAAATGAATAAAAGAAACAAGCAAAAGTTACTATAGGTGTCAATAAAGCAAGCAAAGCAATATTTAGATGGGGAATTGACTTATTAGGACATTTAAGATATAAATCTAAACCTACATAAGAGATAGTCTAAATAGAGTAAATCTCCAACTGCTAAAAGTAAGATAAGAAAGAAAAAATTACAATAAAAAACATAGGATCGACCTTATTACCCCTTGGCGCGTAAATAATAAAAGATATAAAAGCCTCCGGCCGTATAATTAGAGCAGGAGGACATGTCAAAGATCGATATACTAACAAATCTTCTTACTTAGAAGATAAGTAATCCAGTTGCACCTCAAAGAATTGAAGCTGATAAAAAATCTGTAAAATTAGTAAAAAAAGATCTAACTGAAATAATAAACAAATTTGTTACTAGTAAATCCTAAGGATAACTTGAAAACATAGCCAGACTTATCGAAAAATTCATAGAACTCATGAATCTTTAACTAACTATAAAGGACTTAGAAAACAACAAACTTCCCAATATTTTAAAACTGTTAAAAGATAGCTTTAGGGATACAAAAGTCAAATAATTATAACAATTAGCCAAACTGTCCAGAAGATTAATGAATATATGAAACAAAAGCATTATTTTAAATCGTAAAAAATAATAAAAAATGCCTCAGAAAGTCTAAGAAAGGGAGAATTTTAATGAAAGTGTGATAAATGATACTTCACTTCGTAAACTGGTGTGTCGTAAAATAGCAGATTTACTGCAAAGCAACTCATTTCCTCAAGACAAAGCCCAAAGCCTCGCCTTGAAAATTGAATTGAATATCCGCAAGAGAGATCCAAGCATGACGCAGTACTACAGGCGGCTAGTAAGAGCAATGTTAAAAGAAATAGGACAACTTTGTCCCATAGCATACGAGAAATACGCAGTCAACAGTATTACTCCAGTACATTCTTAGTTTAATTAATTTAACTAGTTTTTATAATTGCTTGGAAAAGTGTTTGATTTGACTTTATAATCATTCCTGTAGTTATTTCAGTGTTCTCGCTTAGGTACAGCCAGGTTCCATTTGTACTGGGTTTAAATAACTCGTAGTTTCCGTCGAATAGCTCCCATGTTGAATTTGTTAATTTAAATGTACATTGGAATTTTGAGATGAGTAGGTCGTCAATTTTTAAATCACAGGCATCGTTTCTGCCTAGAGTTATTATTTGTTTTTCCGATACAGGATAAGTGAAAATTTCTCCCTGATATGGGTCAGAGTATAACTTTACTTTAAGACTGTTATCAGGAGTTAATTAAAGAACTACAAAACTTTCACCTATATTTAGCAAGGTGTTATTACTAATTGTATAATTCTTAGTTATTTACATAAAAGCACCAAAACCTACAGCTAGATCTCGTATATAATACACTTGTTTCTCTTATTCAAAGTATATTACAAAGTGGCAGCCCCTGTTTTACTCAGCTGTCTCTTGTTCTTATGCAGGAATAACAAAATCGTTAACAATTACACCGTTTAAACGCTTTTTACATCCAAAGTAAACACAGGAGTCTTCTGCTTATCTTAGAGAGTTCTCTAGGCCATAAGAACTTATATTTAATTATTTCCCCTTATCAAGTAGACCTGAATTAGCAATTGTTAAAACTAATCTTGGGTAACTATTAATAGAAACTCTGGTTTATATCTCAGAGTCATTCACAGTATTCAACTATCTTTTTTCCTGTGTCACATAATAATTTTACAATGCTAATTCACTAAGTTTCTACGTTTTTTCATATTCGCAGCATTGACACATAGAATTCCCCATTTTAATGAAAAATAAACTTATCTAACTCAAGGTGGAGAGCAAAGTACAGCGATTCCTCTTAGTCTCCATATATTTTGATTCTGTGAGCCTTCAGATCTCAACTTTATATCGAAAATATAGTACTTGTCGTTTCTCTCTGGATACTTGTAACAAGGACACCTGTAATGCTGATAATCCTCGTAGTCTTTTCCTCCCTTAGTAGTGATATCCTTCAATTAAGCTCCTACTTTCACATTAGGCATTGGGACAAATGTATCCTTGTCTTACAGTTCATCAAGTTTGCAGTTTTCCTGTATATTAATTCTGGCTCCCTCTAGGAATAATCCTCTTATGTATTACCCTTCCTGTAGTGTATTTCTAGGTCTTTCTGAGAAGTCATTGGTAACCTCAGTGTTCTCAGCTACTCTATCTAAAGCCCAGTTCTCATTTTTATGTTATCTGGTAATTTCCTGTTTTACAGCAGTTAAGAATCCAGTAGGATTGAAGAAAAATCCTAGAATAAAGATATTTGGCCTTCCATCCCTCAGCCAGTTGTTTAATTAATTATATCTTTCTTGCAACCCAGTAAACCAGGCTCCTAAATTGTTTATTACCCATGAAATCTCGTTTAGACCCATATCATACAACCAGTCCCTAGGCGTTCTAGAGTCGTATATGCTGTCTCCAGCTTCTTGTAGCTCAGGAGTAAGAATGATATTACCAGCGTGTACTTCAATTAGTTTATTAAGAGTATCACGAGTAATTCCAAGTATATTTTAGAATCTCATTATTTCTTGGAATAAAAAGTTATTAAGAGGAGCTCCAAAACCTTTATCACCAGTTCCTCTGGCACCTGATAGCACTCTTATTTACTCACGCACATCTTGCTCAATAAAGTCATTGGGAAGTTTTGCTAGATTTTCTATAGCCTTTTCATTTATTATATCATCACGAGACTTTCCACCTGCAGAATCACTTTGTTTTGGCTGTGTTAATTAAATAGTAAGTAAAAGTTCATTAGCCTCTCTCTTTCTGTATGTAATATCAGCGTTGTTATTTAAGAAAAACAGTCTTGGTACTTCGAAGTTGGGTAATTCTCTTATGGATTACCTGTATTTTTCGATATCCATGAAATCTAGTACTTTGTATTAAGGCTGATCTCCAAAGCAGAAATTTCCCATTGTAATTTTGTCTTCAATCCACTCAAACCCGAATGACTTTATTAGCATGAAATCCATGGAATCAGTAATCCTACCTCCATACTGAATCTCAGTAACCATAAACCTGATAGTATCCACGCTTATAGGAGTATTAAGTGTTTCAGCCTGGGTCATATGCTGGTCAATAAAATGCAATGAGGCTTCTAAGTCAGATACATTAAACTCATAAGGAATACACCATCCAAGGGGTCCAAACTTCCTACGTTCAATAACCACTGAATGCATGAAACATACCACAAACGAGTACTTCCTCCACTTATCAGAATCGTGTTTCTCTAAATAATCATTATCAATAACAGTAGAGAACGTTCTTTCAAGCCCTGCCTTCACTCCTTTCGGAGCTTCCATAGTAACCTTAATGGCCATTTGCAACAAACCGATAGGGAATGAGTCCCTGGGCTCACAGGTCAGCCATAGTCTAAACTCGTCTTCAATCTCTACGTCCTTTCCTAGAATATTTTCCATTCTTGACATAAACTCTAATCCAAGATGACAGTTGTATAGAATAACCCAGTTTCCATTGACAAAGCTTTCCTTTATAGCACGTTCTGCTATTACTTCCTGTCCTTCTCCCATGGATACCTTTTCTATATGATGCTTTCTCTTACGTTTCCCTAGTTCTTCTATAGCAGAGGTGGGATCTGCTCCAGCAGATAGTAAATATAAAGCAGGAACTCTATTGTTAGTCTCTTCCCACAGCTACTCTACCCTGTCCGTCACTGGTTTGGTGTATTCAGGTCCCAGCATAAACTCAATAAACTCGATAGCTGCTATTGTGGTTCTATCTTCTCTGAGTGCTCTTACCAGGGCCAGTTTTACAAATTTGCCTATATCGCGTTCTGCTAAAATTCTGTCGTTGAATTCAGGAATGTCTAAGTTCTCAGGGGCATCTGCTTTAAGCCAGTTTTGCCATTCTTAAGGCGCCCTACCTATAGACTCTTGCAGGTCTCGGAATATACAGAGGTTGTCTTTGCCGAAGGGATGACGGGATAGTTGTACAACGTTCATCCATACATCGTTACTCATGAATTTTATATAAGGATTGGCCTTCTCAGACTTTATGTCCAATCCTGCCCCGGATTTAAGTAGAATGTCGATATCATCTTGCTTCAGTTTTCCTGATATTTATAATATTTTAAGACAGTTCATCATTATGTACGTCATCTTGTCTTTTTCGAATAATCCTCTGTTTATGTAGCGATATACAGTGTAGGTTAGTTATGTAATAATCTTAGCTGCCTTTTCTTGAGGAGTATTACCATCTTCTGCATTATCAACAGAGTCGTCATATTATTGTAAGAATTGATTAAGTGAAGTGTTGTACATCCAGTTGATATTACATATTTCTACTATAGTAAAGTACATGAGTGACCCTCTGGTAGCAACGGGTCTGTATACCTCTCTTTACTCATTAATATCTCTTTACTTCTCATCAGCCTCTATTAATTTCTACTGTACTTCAATAGCCTTACTCTTAGTATTATTCAAAGCATCAATTAGCTCAATATCATCAATTAAAGATCCAGATGTGTTTGTTAAACGTACAAGCAGTGCTTTGTTCAGTTACTCAAGCATTTTAGAACTATTAGTAATTTCTTCCAGTAGATTTTACAAAGACTCTTCCAAGGATTTCTGCTTCTTAGACAGAACTCTTCCTAGTAGTTGTTATTCCAGTCCAGTAATAGTTACAGTGAAATCGATAATAGTGGTTTTAGCCGCTAGCTCAGGGGAGAACCTAGGATTAGACAAACGGGACGTCATATACAGCTCAAAGTCATCATCCCACTCATAAGTCTGTCCAGACACAATAACATACTTAGTCTTTCCCTTGACCACTATTTACTTCTCCATGATAGGATCTAGCTCAGGGTCAATCTCATGCTCTATGTTTTCAATCAGTAATGGAACTCCTTACTCTAAGCAGAACCTCACTTTCTCCATAAATTTACCACTTAGTTAAGTAACAATCAAATTTTCAGCCTTCATATTCATAATCCACTTAACAGCCTGTCCTTGGGGATCAATCATCAGTGGGAACCTGGAACTCCTAGTAACCATAATACCATTTTAAGTAGAAAGATCATCCTTAGGCAGCCCTTACAAATTCCACTCAGCCACAATTGTCTTCTCAATCAAAAATGAAGTCAAGTCTAGATTAAGTGTAACTGGTACATTGTTTTGCTTTAAATCACTAATAAAGTAATCTTTCATCAACATATTTCTAAACTCAGAGTTAAAAGGTCCACAATACGACACAAAAGCAGTGGCAACAGCAACGTCGCCTACCAGTCTTCTTTTAGTATCAGCAAAGTTATTAGAATCCTCAGTCCATCTTATCTTTTCATCACTTAGACTGGATATCAATTTATTAGCTTAGGCTGTTTTCCTTTTCATTCTATTAGCACTGTCTTCCAACTCCTTCTTCTTAGCCAGTTCCGAAGCTACAAATGCGTTTAGACTGTCTAACTTATCCTATGATTCCTTTAGCTCCGCCTCTGCCTCCTCTAAAGCCTGAGTAGCTACAGTTAACCTTTGCTCTTGTATAGCCAAGAAGTCCATTTTAGGCTTTACTATCTTAGAAGCCTCGTGGTACTGAACCATAGCTCCTACCCATACACACATACCAGTAGCAGCTCCACTAGCAGCTCTTGCAGTCTCAGGATTGAAATGTTCTAAGGACAAATAAGGCTCTAGTAGCTCACATGTCTCGTCATTTATGTTATCCTTGTCGTAATTAGAGAAATCAATGAGCCTGCTAAGGAAATTAGAACTGTTAGTTAGTTGTTTACCGTATTGTTCAAATGAGTCATCAATAAAGTCTAAGTTTCCTTTACGGAACTTCAATGTACGTTCTTTTACTGGCACAACCGGCTGATGCATTAGGATCAAAGTACCGTCCACTATAAGACGAATTACATCTACAGGGTTTCTGTTAGTTTTAAACTCATTGATATCCTTAGGAGTGATAGAATCAACTGCTTTCAGGGCGTTTTCTAGGAAAGGTAAAGCAGCTTCTAATTACTTGTTTGCTATTTCTCTTTCTGCGTTGATTTCTTCAGCCTTTTACAAACAGTCCTCTTTTTTCTTACTAACTGCCTCTGTTTAAGCTGTTGCTTTAGCTTCTTCTACCTTCAAATCTGCAAGCATTGCCTCTGCCTTTCTATCAGCCTCTGCTATCTTAACCTGTTCCTACTCTAAAATACGCTGATTCTTCTTTACATCCTCCTCAGCCTCTTTTAGTTTGCTAAGTCCAAGTCCCACTCTTTCCTCCAATACTTCAATTTCCTCAACTTTTTATAAGTAAACTTCCTTGTAGGATGACAGGAAGGAAAGGTAAGATTTAGGGGTTACGTGCACTTGTCTTCTCATTTTTGAGTAGTATATATCACATACTGATCTAACCATATCGTGTACTTTTCCCATATGTTCAGTAAGACATGTTTTTACCTCCGGTGTGCAATGTATGTTGAAATCACTGGTTTATTGGGTGGAAACTGATACAAGGGCGTCTTGAGGCCATGACAAGAACCAGTTTATAGTACAGCCGTTGAATACAGCAGGGAATTTCCTAAATCTTTCTCTGAATTTATCACCTACAGGACTGAAGCATAGAACTATATGCAAATTGCTTCTCACTCTATCTATAAAGTATTAGTACAACTCTAAATTAGTAGGCTCTGAGTTAGGACGTTCCTTTGTCCAGATTTACCTCATATCAGCCAGTATTATATCACGCTCTTCCTTAGGTAGTAGTCCAGCTACTTCTCCTGTACTGAGAATACTATTGATAAATTCTAAGAAATACTCTTGCTTTATCTCAGCATCTGTCATTATAAAAGTAGTCTTTTTAGCCTCGTGTCCTGACCACTTATACAGTTAAAGTAAATCTGCAAATAGTGCATTTTAGTTGTAAGTTTTAGTCAACTATATTTAATGAGTAACATGACGTCCTATAAACGCTGCAAGCTTTGTAAGACTCTGCTTACCTGACCCTCCTACACCTACAAGCATAGTGCTACCTCTGTCCATCTGTATAATTCTGGAAATTCTCATTAAGTATCTAATAGCATCGTCAAATAGCACTAGGTTCATTGTTTTACCGTGACTTTGTTTGTTATATTGGTCTAAAAAGCCGTCGAGTTTCTTCTTGATAACTGGGATTGATTTTATAGCCTCATATATCTTAGGAGCCTCCTCTTCTAGCTCTCCGTCTTCATTGTATACATCCTTACGTTGGAAATCTGCGAATAGTATGCTATCCCCCAATGCAGCCTCCGTTTCAGGGCTGAATTACTCCTCTGTTACCTTTTTAAGCATCGCTGTAAACTCTTCTTTGTTGCTTAAAGTAGTCAACTTATCTGAGAACACACGTTCACACTCATGCTTCCACAAACCTACTAAAAAGTCTGATGGCTTCAAATTTCCAATGTTCTTGGCTTTCAAAATAACACTGACTCCTTCTCTTGTTTTGATTATTTCAAAAACTCCCTGGAATACTCTTGACAGTTCTCTCATGTTAAAGAGATAATGGAATTAACTAGGAGTTGGTAAGAATCTTTTCTTTACTCTGTCCCAGAGTACAATAGTGGCATTTACTAGTTTCTAAGATGTATCAACAACTTCTTGGTTATTAAACATTCTCATGGTAAAGAACGCCCTGATGATTTCACCGTATATGTTATCTATGGAGTCCCTAGTGGGCAGAGTCATGTTAAATCCGAAGAAAAGACGTTTTAGACGGTCTGGAATATCGTTTTTACCACCTCCTGGGTGATTCATTGCTCCTATGAATTTAAGGTTAGAGATTTACTTAAAGTCTCCTATATTATCCTTGTCTAGGAAGTAATAACCTCCTTGATCAATAATTTATCGCACAATTTCTAAAGTAATTTAATCTCCCCAACTGTTAACAAAAGGCATTGACATATCATCAATAAAGACTATCATTAGTTTGTTATTTGGAGGTGCATAATTACGTCCATTTTTCTTCTCTAGATCTTAGTCCATTCCATCTTAAAACATTCTAGGAGTTGTAGCACTTGAGAAGTTCATCTTTTTCAGTACTTTATCATCTTTTAGTTTATTTGTGTACATTAGAATTGTAGAAGTTTTAGCTGTACCTGCTCCTCCTATGAGAAGTAGTTGTTTTCTGTATTCGTGCTTGAGTGGTATATTTAGGATTTTTTCCATAAGCCATTCAGCTCTAGTTGAGTCCATAGTTGGGATAAGAAGAGAAGCAAATTGCACTTTTCCAGATTTTTGCCAGGGGTCAGCCTGCCATTTTGACCAGTTTTTGGAACTATCTAACCCATACTCGTATACAGTATCACCTGCAGTGTCAATATTAGGCAAAGGAGTTTCTAAGGTTTGCAAATATTAATGGAACTTAACTCTTTCTTCCTAGTCAAACATACCTCCAAGGGTCCAGATAATACAGAAAACTATAATTCTTTCATATTAAATCGGCTGTAAGGTTGATTCTGCCATTTGATCTAATAAAACAGTTAACAGGGTGATTAAGCTACTTATAGCAACAGCATTGTTTTAGTTCATAGCAGGATAGATTCTCCCTCCAAACTTAAACATATTAACCAGCATATTGTGATTCTGGAAGTATTTCATTATGATTTCCCTACAAATCTCAGCTTCCTCTCCTCTGCCAGTAGTAGTTACTTTTTATGACTATGTCCTACATCTAGCCCAATTTCTAATCAAAGGCTCCCATCCCAATTCCTCCTCTGATATATACACAATTCCACATCTAGACACAGTAGCTGGAGAAGCATTCCTCAGATTCTCTACTTCAAACACAAGTTTAACATTATCAGTCATAGCAATTCTATCGTTATTAGGCAAAGTCAGGATTTTGTTATCATCCAAAACAGTATTCAAGCTTTCAATCCACAGAGTATCAACAGGTCCATCACACATAATCCATGTATTATTCTTATTGTTTTTATTATTGCATTTCTGCCACATAGTTGAAAACACTCCAGGCATCCACTCATCAGTAATAGGAATCTTCCTTCCATACAGTTCATCAGCAGTAATAGCCTTAGGATTTAGCCTGTTGATATTATGCTTTACAGTTAACTACGAAAGTGCCTTGGTCAGCACAGTGTATATAGAACTTTTTCCAGTACCAGTGGGCCCAACCATCATAAACCCATGTCTAACCTTACAAATCTCATATAATTGGATAATCTTAGCATACCAACTAGGATGATCAATCAACTCCTCCTCCTCAATTGCCTATCTCAACGCTACTTCCATCTAACCATGATCACTAGCCTTTGGATCAGGCTGATCTGGGAAAATATCCTTCAACAATTACAAAAACAGTCCCACATCATCTTTCACAAGCTTGGAGAAGTTACCATCCCTCAGGGTTCTCATAAGAAGCATTTCCTCATTTGCTTGTCTCTATTCTCTTTTAGTCTCTCCAGCTGTTCTTAGCAGTGCAATGATATTTCTTAATCCGAAGTCATAATGACGTTGCTTTGAGAGTTACTCTTCACACAGTGCGTAAAGCACTGTGAATTTCTTGGATAAATCATCGTAGTTGTCATAACCACAAGAGGCAAGGAAGGTTCTGATAATAAACAGTCTATTAGGAACCATCATAGCAACTGATCTGAATAGTACTTTAAGGTTTTCCGGAAGATTTTGCCTTCCAGCATATCCGGGATTCATTGTAATAAAGTAAGCCATGGTTGGAATCAGTAGAATTGGATAGTTTTCACCCGGGAAATAACAGTATTTGTCCTTATTTGCCTTAGCTTTAGTGATTGCCTGTACTTGCATAGCTACCACACTTAGTACTTCTAGAAGAATTCTATTAAACTCATCAAAGCAGCCCCACAGACCACTTTAAGCTAATCCCTTGAAAATACCAGCCATATCTTTGTAGCGATGCTGGTCACCACAGTTAGTTACTACCACAAACACTCCTAAGGTTCTTCCTAGATCTTTCACTGTTTCAGTCTTTCCTGTACCTGCTGGGCCTGCTGGAGCACCTCCGTAGTTCATTCCAAGGGCCTGTGCTAGTGTTATGTAGCATTTGTCTGTTAGAGGAGTAATTACTAGCCTACTCTTAATACCCAGATACTCCCATAAATACTCAAAGTTTTAATCAGTAATAGAAATCACACAGGTGTCCTCGCTGCCTCTCCAGTAAATCCTAGTTCTCTTCAGCCAGTCGAAACTATTGGCTGAGTTAGCCTTGCTAGTAGTGTCCTTGCCTAAATTACTAACAATTTCATCTAATACATCACGTTGATGTACATGAATAGTAACTAATGTTTCTATATTGCAACGTTCTAATTTGTTTAACTACGACATGCACAGGTCTCTTAAAACCTCCCATAGTTATCCCATAAGCTTTTTCTTTTCATCAGCAATCCTTCTATCCTTTGCCTTCTCAAGACACTCCTATACATGATGCGTCCACAGCATCTGAAGTCCGACTAGATCTACCTGGGCGCAGTATCTCACTAAGAACTCGTTGAACGGAATCTAAGTAACATCTCTAGACGCATTCCTCATGATCTCCTTAATAGTATGCTGCATAGCAACTTCTAGCTTCTTAAGCCAGTCTTCTATGTTTCCTTCCGCCTTAACAGGTTCAGCCAGTTCTAATGGCTCTTCGAATCCACCATAACCTCCTATCATATGTGTTATCAGTTTCCTATCCATTTTATCAAATTACACCTTTTCAATTGCATCAAACAGTAATTCGAGGAAAGGTTGTATACTTGTGGGCTCACTACCCTAACTCAGTATGGAAAGCAGTACAGCGTCAGATTGGAAGAAAAATCTAGCAAATTTGTTACGTTTTGACTCTAAATACTCATTCAAAGAGCTTTAACAACTCTCCAGTGCTTCTTTTATTGAAGGTAAGAACTTTTTAAGCATATCGTCTTAACAGCACTCTATTACCTTTTAAGTATCAGAGGCCTTTTCCATGATTTTCACCCAGTTTTTATCAGTGTTTTAGAATAACCTGGCCTCGGTGGGCATTTGCCTTGAAATATCTCCTTGCATAAACACAGGTTCCAAGGATTACCACATAACTTACACTCTTTGCCATAGATCGATAGTTTCCGATACATCAGAGAACACTTCTAGATATTTGACCACTTCAGCCTTGAAAGGAGTAACATGCTTCATAGCATTCATAGTAGTCAATGCAGCTTGGGCCTCTTCAAGATTTTCCTGCACTTCATTCACTCTACCTCCAAGCCTGCAGTAATACTCTCTGTTTCTATAAGTATCAAAATCAAATACTTCATTGTCCCACTGTTGTTTAATCTCTACAAGTTATTCCTCAATTTTCATCTGTTTATCCGCAGATTCTATAATTTCCTCAATTTCTTCCTTATAATCTAGCAAATTAGCCTCTAGTAGCTTACTTAGATAGAACATATCCTCAGTTCCAGTGCTAAACTCCGTTTTAGTGATTTCTTTCAAGGAAGCCCAATGTCTAGGCTGTATGGACTTTTTACTTAAATCCTTTAACATTGGTAATATTTCTACAAAATCATCGATTTCCTTCTTCAGTTCTATATATGCGTCCCATTCCTTCAATTACCTTGGCAGTCTCCTACACTGTACACTGAATAAGTCAACTTAATCCTTCATTTCATCAATCTTGTCCACTGCTTCGGACCACAGCATATCCTTCCAGCTGTTTACGTTATCCAGTACTTAATTATACAAATCATACAACTGTGATAACAAGTCCAGCTCCTTTTTAGTCTATTCTAGTTTTACATAAGGCTGATGAGGAAGGTTAAACAAGGCCTCGGCTGCAAAATTGACTTCAAAGTTTCTATCACGTACTGAGTACTCTTCCTTAAAACGACGTAGTCGCTCATTAGCCTCTCTTGGCACAATTCCTTACACCATTGGACCATTAACCTCATAGTCTTTTCGGAATTCCTCTACATCATGTATCAAAAACTTAACACCTTTGATAAGCTCCAGTTTAAATTAGTTTTGGGTTTAATTCAATGCATTTTACTTCATCTCTGCTTAGTCTACCAGATTCTTCCATTTGCTTCTGAGTACATGTCTTTGGTCCTGCTCGTCTTTTTCCATCGCAGTGTCCATGTAGTAGTCTAGAATTGTGTACATGTCTATAATAGGCTTGAATTCTAGCTCTATTTCACCCTCCTTTTAACGGATTTCTCTTAAAGTACCCATCACACTTCCTAAGGTGTCAATACCAGTTGCTTCTTTCTTCAGCTTAGCTTCGGTTTAGTTTATGTATTCCAGTACGTTGTCAAGCCTAAAGCGTGCTCTTTTGTGCAGATCTCTTGAAAACGCTTCGTTCCATTTGTTTACATAGTTGGTCAGTCCTTCTTTTATCTTATCAGTTTGAAGGGCCATTGCTCCTATTTGATTAGTTCTCTCTATTTATTCAATCTCTTGTCTAACTGACAAGAAATACTTAAGCTTTTCTTCAAAATCGTCTAGAGATGGGTCTTTTCTTGAGAATTGTTGTAGTTTTTTCTCTATATCTTCCTCCCATAGCCAACAATACCGCATAAATGTGTTGAGATAATCCCCGACTAGGTTCTTAGTACCGTGGATAGACCCAGTCAATAGTAAAATAACCTTTACAATTTCTCTATCCATAGCGATGATATCATAGAAGCTCTTCTTTTCTTCGTTATCTGGAATGTCCTATTGGAACCAATTAACTACAGACTTAGAACACTTTAATACAGCTATGGCAGCTCTGTTGATATGTTCTTGTACATCGTCTAAGGAGGGGTCAATAGTAACGAATACTCTGTTAGACTCTGTTTCTATGTTGACTGTAACCTCGAAGAAAGGAGACTGTTCTGCTGGTATATTAGCTCCTTGGACTCTCTTACCACATACTCTTTCCTTCATAGCATTCAGAGAGTTTTTGGTACAATGGAGTAAAGCTTGGTACATTGTCCAGTTGTAGTACTTCTTAAGCTTTATTATCTCATCTTAGTTTATTTGCTGTATATGCTGGTCTAAAGGATAAGCATTGATAGTGGCTAGGAGATCATCAACAGCTCTTTCTACTTCTATGTTTTTACTCATCAAATATTAAGTTTGTTTCCTAGCTGATTTTTGTTATAAGTCCACAAACTGCTCCTGAGAGTATGTTTTTCCTTATTCCGGCATTTTTACTAGAATTACCTTAGAGATTGACTTAAGGTTGTTTTCAATACGGTTTTCTATTATATCGTTAATACTTATTATAAGTTGTTCTAGCTTTTAAAGCCCTGAGTGTACATGATATAAGTACCCTTCTATATTCATAGAAGTCCAAGTCAAGGTGACCATTCCGGGTCTTAGTTTGTATTCCAGATCCTCTAAATGAGGTCCGAGTAAAGGCCTAGTGATCGGCCTTATTTTAGCCAGTACTCTTTCGTATTCCTTTAGTAAATAGTCTAGTTCATTGTAGTACTACTTAAACTTATCCTCTTATAACAACACAATTCTAGCACTTTCTGGTATTTCTACACCCATTCTATCTAAGCACTTTGCCTCTCTTATCAGTTAGAATATTTCATCATCGAAATTAACGTGCAATTTAGTGTCTTCAGTTTTCCATATGAGAGTTGCTTGTAATCCAGCCTTACTTCTTTCAATTTCATTACACCATGCTTATAAGAACATGATTTCAAATAGGGTTAAAGTTTGACCTATTCTGTTGTATAGGGATATATATGGTCTGTGTTCTCTGGCCTTTTTTATCTCATCTGGGAATCTTTCCATTGGTTCTTGTATTCTGTGGAAAAGATGTCGGGCCCATAGTATATTACCAGCAACAGTAGGCATGTTTCTCACTAAGGGAGGACCACTCTTCCATTGCATGTACTCTGATTTTATAGTATCCATTGTAATACCATAATTACTGAAAATCAAGTTGTATTTCATCTACAGCTCAGATTAAAGACTGTCTCTTTTTAGTATAGATTAGAATTTCTTTAACAAGTTCAACGCATCATCTGTGTTTTAAGCTTTTTCAAAGCTTCTGTTAATAAATCCCTACAAATCTTGCTCTTACTTGGAAATATTAACATTAAACTCTACAAATCTCCTATCAAAATTGATATTGTTGTAGTCGAGTAAGTCATGCCTTTGGGCCTTGAAGTCTTCTATATGTTTTTTGAAATCATTGATTAAATCATCCATGTTTTCTAATTTGTGGTCTGAAAGTGAGTTGAATTGCCTTACAGTAGTAAACATATCAATTAATTTGGTGAGTCTTCTACAAAACAAGTCAAATTTACCGAAAATTTGGTTCTTCGAGAAATCAAACTGCTTTCCTTTAGGCATTGCTTACAGTTTTTCCCTGGTCAGCTCATACTGAGCTTAATAGGCTTCCTTTAGTCGGATACACCCTTACATTGTTTCAATTAACTAGTCAGGATTTCTGTCCCATAGCTTGTCAACTGGCTATCTCTATAGAATAGTATCCTTGCAGTTCTTAATCATCTAGTTAGTAATTTTCATAAACAATTAAGTCATTTTCTCTGTAGTGTTATAATACCTAGCAATAGTATGTATCATTTTCACAGAATTCATTAAAGCAGGAAGACTATCAATGATAGTTTAAGGAGTTCCAGTGTACAAGGGCTCTATAAACTTCTCTAATGTAGTCAAGTACTTTACATTGTCCTTAGCCTCATTCAATGCCTCTGTGATTTTGATATCCACGCTTTTCCATTAGTTAAGAAGCATCATTATATTCTCCTTGCTTCTACTTTACTGCTCACTGGTCATTTTGCTTACTTAGTTGAGTACCTGTCTTACAAAATTGACCTCTTTACTCTTCTTCTGTTCATTTATAGACGTGAGTCTCTGATTCCTACTTCTCCAATAATCCAGCTCTGTTCTAGGACCTAAATCATTGCTTTCCCACTTCGTCTCATTCCCTTCCTCTACATAATTTTCAATTTCATTGATCCACTCCTGCATAAGCTTCTCATAATGTGCAACAGCCCTGTCATTTTCAGCTGCTTCCTTTACATTTTCAAACTCGAACTCTTTGCTAGGTTTCCGCAGTTTCACTCCGCCTGTCATAGATTTGATAGCCTCAGTCAACTCCTCAGAGAACTTTTTAAGGCCTTGAGTCAACTCCTGTACTTACTCCTCATCGCACTCGCCCCAGTCGCCGGGGTCCATCTGCGTAATCAACGGTACATAAGCACTGCTTATTATATTGTCCAGACTTGTAATAGGAGAGGCTCCAATTTCTCCAAAGGTAACATCGTTATCATTTGCTATGGAAAGATTAACTGTCTTTCCTTCAGCAGTGTTTCTGTAGAAGAAGATGCCTCGCTGCTTTATCTTAACAGAGTCGCCGTAGGTAAGGAAAAGAGAGGGCTGTTAGTGGTGGTTGTCGATAAAGTCATCAGAAATGTGGTTAGACTCGACAGATTGGCGGTAGATTAAGATCTTTGGAGGTCCATTTCCACGTAGGAAGTCTGTTATTGTCCCGTAGTTCTCTGGCTCTCTGAACCAGTCCTCTATTAAAAACTCCTCCATCTCAAAACTGTCAGCCACTGTCTAAGCCATCCACGAGTGACGGTTTGTCAGGGTATTTGCCATTTTTATTATAGTATAACTGCCATCAATTGCTTGAAATTCTGATAAAAATGTCTTGTAGGGAAATTGCAGTTAGTTTTAGTTAGACAAAACAATTGACTAAGTACTAATAAAAATATGTCTGATTTTATACCTTGGGAGATTGATATGCTGAATACGTCGTTGTGTCCTTTTAATAACAGCCACGTTATCAGTGACAGCTCAGCATTTAGAGAGCATATAGACCACTGTAAGAAGACTGCAAACCCGAATATTATTGCAAATATTAAGGTGTGTCCTTATAGTCCTCTGCACATATTTCTAAGAGAGTCTCAGCTTTAGTATCACATTCCTAGATGTTATTGCCATCCTAAGAGAATTTATTAGCCTATAACCTCTAATGGAAAACTGATTTCCAAAAACAATTTGTCCTTTGTGGACTGTGAGTATTACAAATTCCATAAAATTAGACAGGATATCTCCTTTGCTGTTAATAAACACTACTAAACGTGTCCTTATAAAACCACGTAGCCTTCACAGCCTGTAGTTAAAACTTACAAAAAAATGTAGACATCTAACTCCACTAGCTACACACTGTTCCGGGATAATAAAGATCTATAGAAGAATATTAACTCTGTAAGGTCCTAACTACAAACCACGGAGTAGAGAGTAAACTAGTAGCAGAATGAAATCGATAATCTGATATTGAATAATAAGTTTATAAGTCAGCAGTACGATCAAAGTCTTGAAGTCATTAAACAGCTTAAACTTCAAATCTCTGAAAAAGATAAGAAAATATAGGATTAATCTAAGTAATTGGCCTAAACTTGTGATTTATTACAGGAAAATGATATCGAGTTTTCCTTTACCCCTGAGTTGGTTTAATAATAGGAATAATCATAAGAAAAGTCTGAAATAGCACTTGACTGGCAACTTTGCCAGGCCTGTGTGACAAATATAAAAAATACAGTTAATAACCCTTGCGGGCATTTAGTATACTGCAATGAATGTGTAGATAAAATAGTATACCGCATAGAAAACCCCACCTGTTCGATCAACTATGCCAAGTGTCCAATATGTAGAGAGGATATCAAAACCTTCAACTTTGCTTATGCGTACTAGGTAGTATAGTTTATAAATGGAAAATAGTTAACCATTAAAATAACAACAAATTCCCATATACTAACTTTAAAGCTATATTAATACTTAACATGAGTTATTGCACCCAGTGCATTTGCAAAATTGGGTGCATAATATACCGTTGCTATAGCATTCACAGTATTTCTTAATACATCCTGATCTAGCACAAGTACATCCTCTGTTAGGAATTCCTTGTTGCATTCTTACAAAAGCTTGCGGATTTCTTTCCATTATCTCTTGAATTGCAAGGTTTCTATCACCTTCTTGGGCCGGAGTGTTAGAACATGACATGCATCCACATCCCTGACAATACTCTCCTCGTGCAAAACAGTCACAATATAGCTTTAAGCAGTTTGTCTTAGTACACTTACAGAAAACCTGCTTTTAGGGCAGGACTGGGGATGAGTTATCCATCAAGATCTGATTTATTAAAGGGTTTTGGTTGGTTACTGGATACGGAGAGTCTAGATCCATTTAAGATCCAGGAGATGCTATTGGAGTTAGCTGGTTGCAAAATTGTGTAAATGGAGAGGCTTCCTGGTTGTTATTTTATTCCATTATGATAGATTTGTAAATTGTTATTAACTAAAGTTGGGCATATTGAAAGGTTTTAGTTAACTTAGGCTGGTACTGAAGGAGTTATTAATAAGATTGTAATGGTATTATATAATAACAGTGAAAATGCATAGTATGCAAATTTCCAAGGTCTAAAAGTAAACCATCACTTTGATTTGTTAGAAATATAAATATCCATCAAAGAAACATACATATGATTACTTGTTTTACAGCCTGTATATATAATCAATAATATTAATCGTAATACATCAAACTAAACACACGAGTTGCAAAGGGAAATAATGAGATGCATAATCCACATACATGTAAACTATCAAAATTACAATATGCATATTTTGAAGGATACCTCAAATTAATAAATCATAGTCTAAAAATAATCTTTCAATAGACAAAAACGCAAAGATATCAGCTAATAGGCTAATATAGCTTCTAAACTATTTTATTATCATTAAAGATACATGGAATTGAAAAATGCAGCGACTGATACTGTAGATTTTAAAGTTAAGGTTAAAATAAGAGCAAGAAATAGCTCATTATCACCTTTGGGATCAAGAATTATACAGTAGACTCCAGAGAAAGAAAGACAATCTATAGCTCAAGTTTTTATGAACCTGAGCTAGATAAGATAATTTAGTGCTACATGCAGGTCAAAGTCTACACCAATTGAAGTGAAAGTAAGGAGAGGCTATGGAGCTACACCAAGTAATGAAATTATCTAAGGAAAGTGCAAGGTTTTCTAGTTTCCTAAGGAAGTGTAGTAGAGACAGGTAAAGTAAATTGGAGATTATGTACTACACACTTATGCTAGACCCAGACCGCTGATTAGCTATAGAGCTGATTTTCTTGAAAGTAAGTGCTGGAATGTTAAGTAATTATAGCATATGAATATTGTACATAAGTCTAATTTATCACCCTTGAGTACTTTAAGGAAAAATCGATTAAATAAATTGATCAAGAACTTTTAGATTATTGTAAAGTTAGAATGTAAGTTATTTTGATATAAGTTATTATTTTAAATGTTATAATTAGCATGTTTAATGGTTTAGGGAGTTATTGTTAAAATTTTTAAGTATTGAAAGCCAATTATCATAAATCTTTTAAAAGTAATCAAAACGAACAAAAAGCGTAGCTTATAAAAATAATAAATATCCAAAGCTTACAGATTAAATGTCATTCATTATGCCCAATACAGTTCCCTTAACCAATTATTATTTAAACCGTTTACACTAATTTCAAACAGAAACAACATTACGAATTTACCCATTTTAAATTGTAAATTAAATGTCACGATATTTCAAGTACTAAAACATGCTTAGGGGAAGAAATATAGCCTAACTATCATCTCGGTCCAACTCGACTGATAGAAATTTAAGCGTAGAAAACCAAGTTCCAAACTTAGCATAATATAAAAATAAGTCTTCCAATTGAAAAAACCCTATAAACATTTCATAAAAAACCTAAAGATTACCTTTAAGAGTGATTTAAAACTCTAATAGAGATAAAAGTCTAGATATTAGTAACACCTTTTATAAAAGACTTGATATATTAGAAAAACATCTTGAAAAAATGGGGGATGTATTTGAAAAATATGAAATTCCTTAAAACTTCTTTTCTCCTAAAAGGCCAAAAAGTACTCCTAAATTAAGGTAATAATCCAATTGTAGAGTGTTATTCGTAAGGAGGAACAATATATACAACCAGTATAAGGAAAACACTAATATGACATAAAAAACTCCCTTGAGACTAGATTCCTCCTAAACTCCTCAGCCAAGCTAAAAGGCATTTCCTTGCAAACAACCGTAATTAAGAGTTAAGAGAACTTTTCAGAATGTTATCAAGCATAGTGTGTTGCAGTTTAAATACAACTTAAGTGCTGTTAAAGGATTTTAGTATACATAAAATTAGTAGTTCTAAAGTAGTTTGACATTTTATTAAATATATAATTATTTTCCATGATGAAATAGATAGGGACAACCAACCCATGCGGATAACACTTCCCTGAGCTGACTTTTAATACATTTTATTATACATAGTAAACACATAATTACAATTTGTTGTTTAAGTTACTTTTAATCTTACTTTTTTAAACCTTCTCAGAGCCATGCATTTGGTAAAAATCACCCTGTATAGCCAATTTGAAGGGCTACTCAATGACAATATGCTAGTATACAACAGACTAAATCAAATCTCAATAATAAAACCACCAAATTTAACAAGAAATGAATATCAGTTATTATACTGTTTAAGATTATCTAATCCTTGCCTAATATAAGCTAACCTTTCCGTATTGGATTGCAACAGTGCATGTATTTCCTCATCTAGATCTTTAGAGCTTGCAGTCTACGGCCGAGTTTGCTTTTACCTTTACGTATAGGCTGAATATGCTGACATTGGTCTTTTAGGTTGGCTCTACTTATGTAGTTACGTTTCTAAGTCAATAATCCTTTACTACAATCGTATATTTTCATTTAAAAGTTTGCGGGATCCTGGAGCTTATCCTTCTAGTATCATCTCCTAGTAGTAATCTATCTCTTCTAGTAGTTCATACATAGAGTTTACTTCTCGCTACAGTTACTTGTTTTAATCCTCTTCGATTTAAAGAGTGTATTTGTCGATCTTCTATTTACGCAAATTGGTGTTTTTACTTTTAAGCTTTTTATACTGTATTTTAAGTTGTTTCAGCTACTCAATTAGCCCGTCCCTTTCATCATCCTTTTCAATACTAACAGGCTCAAATAGTTACCTAGCAATCTCTCTTTCAAAATCCATAATGCCTTAGCCATTAAGCTATGTTATATGCGAGTTTATTAGCAGTTAATATCGGACTTCTTGGTTGCTATAGCACGGATTCTTATCTAATTCTAATGTTTAGAGGTTTGTTAAACACCTCAAAACTTAAATCACACTGTTTAAGTCTTTTATTTTGTTGTTCTGTAATCCGAGAGTAAGTAATTTAGTGCAATTGCTTAAACTGTTAATTTCTTGTATTTAATTACCATTTGCTCATATAGTTTGTAGTTCTATTAGATTTTATAGGGGTGAAATATCTTGTATTTAGTTATAACTAATATTCAATTCCAACAAAGTATAAAATTGTCCAATGTATGTGATATCTGTTATTTTATTGTTAGAAAGAGATAGTAATTCGATTGATATAAAGTCATCAAATGGTACTTCGTCATTTGGTTTGAATTCATCAATTTCCATCCGTCTTAGTATAAGTTCTGTAATGTCTTCGAAATCATCGATTCCTGTGATTTCCTATATAAATTATTTTGTAAGCCATTGTTTCTGTTAGTGCTCACCATGTCTTCGCTGTTAATGGCCTTTTAGTTCTTCCTCTGAGTTAAATCTCCTTCCACAAAGTTGTATTGGACAAGTAAAAGATGAATCCATAATTTTTGAATTATTTTAATATATTTAAGTACATTGTGGTATAGTTGAGATTGATTATTTTGATTAAGGCATTGATTTGGAAATATGCTGATAACTTAAAAGTATATTATCTAATAATCATTTATCAATTTAAAATATGCTAAAGAGAAGGAAATTCATTTTTTGATGTATTTAAAAGGTGTAATAACTTGTATAAGTTAAAATCCGTGTTGATTTTAACCGCGTTTTTATGGATTTAGTGCCAAATGCACAGATGTTGCTACCAATTATAAGTGAATTTTATAATCTTAAATTAAGAAAATCCAATTGTTTAATGTAATTAGAGCTACAACAATTAAGTATACTATACATTAGATATTTGTATCATTATAACAGAAGTTATAAGCTGTTTAGGATGCTACAACACTACTAAAACCCCTTTAAATAAACATTTTCTACTTTTAGTTTACTATTTATATATTCAGGCCCATTTTATTGAAAACTAGGCTTGAATCAGGGTTTGTACTTGCAGTATCTTAAACTAGACAACTACTATGATAACCTGTGTTACTACTATTTGATTCTGTGAAGTAAATAATATATATACACAATGTTATTTTCAAAGATTTTTACAATCTATCCAACATTTTTTAAGTTCTATCTAAAACAGGGAAAATCAAATATTGAATTAATACAATGTTCATTACACTATAAGAAAAATTAATTCAAAGCATATCCTTTAAATTTGAGATAACCTATATAAATATTTATTTAATTTTCCCTCTAACTTTTAACATTTTGAAGGAATAACTTCTCCAATTATCCTAATACATTGAAATAACAATAGTCCTTTTGTGCAAAAGCTCCAAGAAGGAAAAATGTCTACCTAAATTTAACTAAACTAAAAATGATAAATTTTCTCAAATCTCCTTTTACAAACCTTAAAATCCGCATAATACACCCTTCTAACCCCCTCTTCCCTTCTTTTCTCCTTCCCAGCCTCCCTAACTCCACCCCTTCTCAATTTTCACCCTACGACCTCAATTCCCTACCAGCCTCTCCAAATGCAACATTCACCTATTTTTCGTTGAACTTCCTTTAAATTTAGGCTATTTAACAAATCTCTCAAATCAATGGCTATAAAAAAAATGTGTCTGAATAGTTATGAATGCAACTTACCAACCTGTGCATACGGTTTAGGAACTAGCTACCCGCCTCAACCCTTCCAATAGCTTCCTAAAATCCAAGACCCCAACAACCAGTGCTACCAACAGGACAAACTACCAGCTGGTCCAAATTTACTCTCTGCCCAACTAATCTCTCTGATGCAACAGCAGTCGATGATGATAAAGATTATTGCAGAGCAAACCCAGGCCATAGCATAGAGGCTAAACTCTGTCAGCTAGAAAATAGAAAGCAGAAATGCCCTCCCTGAGGTGGTAGTTGATACTGAATAGTAAAAAAGTCAAAATCTAATGCAAATGTTGTCCGGCTCAGAACAGAACTTTGAGTATTTTCTGGAGCTACGATCAGAAGTACCCAATCCTGCCTACAAGGAAAGATCTTTCTCCCTAGAATTACAAATTGTTGATCAGTAGAGAAATCCTGTAAGACTGGGGTAGAGGACATTGTTTAAAATAATGTTATTTACAACTGAGAATCCACCGAAGCTGTTAAAGACGAACACTTCTGGAGATAAAATCATGCGAGGAACCTTGGAGTAAGAAAGCTCTGGGGAACTTATCTTCCCAAAGATTGTTATCAAGGAAGTAACTTCACATTTCAGAAATGGATGCTTTTATTTGGTAGTGGTCCCGTAGAATCAGCCAAACATTCGACCTTTTGTAATTGAAAACTTTGTTATAAAGGCAAGAAAAACTTCTAATATCAAGCAATAAATTATGAAGATCCCAAAACTCAACGAAATCTTTGTCGAAGAGTTGCACTGATCTTTTTACACTATATAATGATTATCTTATTTGAATTAGTGTTCTTTTATGTTTATTAATCTTTTATGCGAAATATACAAGCAGTGTGTATCTGTAGCAATATAAAAATGACGCATCAATTTGAGCTTTTTGATGATTTTAAAGCGTATTTTTCCTTATACACAGACGTTTAAAACGCATAACAGCTTAAGGAATCACTCCACTATTTCAACTGCTCTCTTCTCTCACCAAAATTAGTAATGTTTATTCAGATATCTTCAATCCAACATGTGTTGCTGGGAATAAATAAAGCTATTTGGGGACTAAAAAACAATACGATGAAAACAACCAGAATATTTACAGAAATTCCTTACAATATGTCTCCAACTGGTAATATAAGGTTGTCATTAGAACGTTTTGGTATAGAAAATGATACAAAAGCAATATTAGTAGTTGCCTTTGATTAAGACACATTGGATTTAATGCATAGTGCGATAGTAGGTACTAAAATATCCCTAGGAGATCTATAAAATTATCAAAACTAAGAAAAGATAAAAACCTTCTTTAAAATCACAGAACAAGAGCTTCAAATAAACCAATCCTTAACCCATGCTATTTACGGAAGAATTGCGATTAAAGATTTAAAGTAGTTATAGGTTAAAATGATTTTATGTTAACTTGTATATAATATTGAATACAAAAAGAGTTAGTATTTAATATTAAACAGTATTTTCATTACTAATTTAATCATTTTTATTTGCTTCATTAGACTCTTCATATGCATCCTCTTCATGATTATCCTATTAACCACTATTACCATACAAATCCTCTTCATAATTATCCTATTAACCACTATTACCATACAAATCCTCTTCATAATTGTCCTATTAACCACTATTACCATACAAATCCTCTTCATAATTGTCCTATTAACCACTATTACCATACAAATCCTCTTCATAATTATCCTATTAACCACTATTACCATACAAATCCTCTTCATAATTGTCCTATTACCCACCTACATCCTAAAATGCCTATACCATTGATTCCACCATAGAATCCTATTAACTTTACTCAATCTATTCAAAGGCCTCATCCCCTTAGAATTAATCATCATCAAACTCAAATTTTAACGTTTCAGGAGGTAAACCCTACTCTGCTAAACTTCTACAGTTAGATATAAGATAATTAGCAGCGTGTATTTCATTTCTACCGCAAATAACAAAGGCTTCAAGGGAATCTTTTTAAGAATAGCCTAAATCAATGAGTCTTTTAATCTTGCGCATTTCTCTGGGTCCTACTTCAACTGTTTAGATTTTAGTATTGGGGAACAATTACTCAGTGTTTTAATCTACAATCTGCTCAGGCTCTGGTAACTAAGCATTTATTAACTCCATGAATGCTTCTTAATTCTAAAGGATCTCTTAGCATAATTGTGGATTAGTGTTCTAAAGTTACCCAAGAAGTTGAGGTAAGACCTAAGGATTTTACCTTATAAGTGGCCTGATTTAGTGAAAAACTTGATTGTTTATGAGATATTTTAAAGGGTTGTTATCACTTATAGCTTATACTGGATTTACTTGCTCTGGTATTCCGTTGAATAAGTAGTTTACAGCTATCTCTGTATTATAGTCTGATGCGTTCAGACATACTACTACTTGCTCTCTATCAAATCCCATTTCCATCAGTTATGCAATTTTTAACTCTCTTTCTTATTGCTGTGGGTCAGGCATTTAAGGTTTAGCTGCTGGTTTTTCCTTCTGTATCATTATTATAAGCTTAGATTCTTCTTGTATTTCAGATTCTGAAATACATAATTCATCTTACAATTTTTTACCTTTGTAGGCTAATTGCAGAGAGTCAATGTTTAGTTAAAGCTGCTCAGAAACTTGCTGTTTTAAATCTAGTATTGTTGTCTCTGGAGTTACTTCTAATGAAATGTTATTACCACTAAGTGTACTTAAAGCTATGTGCATATTTATTAGATATTATCAGAATTAGGAATGTTTATTTTGAAGTGTATAAATAAAGTATGGAAGTTTTTTAATTTGTTAATCTATCACTGCCATCACCAATAGAATCAGTATTTCTAAGAACATTACTTATTTTCAAACTGTAGTTATATGAGTAAAATAATTCGATGATTGCTCAAACTTAAATCGGTTGTTTGTATTAAATTTTATCATTCTTATACTTAATAAAACTTACAAATAAGTTCTTAGTATATTTAACCAAATAATCGTTAAAACATGATTAATCTTTTGATTATTATATACTTTGTAAACTACTAGAGTTTTAAAAGTTGATACAGTATAATCAAAGTTTCCCTGGAAAACTATCTTCCTATAATGACAAAAATTAAAAGCATGCAATAACTCATATCTTAATAAAATCTACTAATTCCATTTAATATTCCTAAATACACAATAATGCTTACTAAAATCACCTTCCAAACAGTCGCATAATCCTATTATGAATTGACTCACATACATCCATAGTCTTTTCAACATATGTCGGCTCAGGGTCCTTTGCCTACTCTCCAATTTCCCCATCCTTACTGTATATACTAGTCCACCACCTTTCATTATTCCTCTCAACATCCCTCCTCCTCTTATCCATTTCTACTTAAAACTCCTAATCCATGCACAATGCCATAGCTTCGAATTCTCCCCTACACACCTAATGTTCTTTCATCGGGTTATCATTTGAACACAGTGCAAAGGCATTTCCCGTCACATGGCACTTCAGCCTAGCAGCTCTCATGGCCTCATCCCTCAACTCTTACTCCCTGGATCTCCGCAGAAAATTAAGCTTCCAACTACTGGTATAATGCGGGGGGCGCGTTTTAATCTCGTAATTATCATACTCCGGCTCAAACTCAGTAATATATTTCCGTATATTCTACTTTTTAAGCTCATTAACCGCATCATGTATTCCTTTATTTTTTTCAGCTTAAAACATGTAATTTATTACTAACCTAAAACCTCTTGTTCACTGTATGTCATATACAAAAACCCGTCTTCATCTTTCTTGCTTTCGTATACATTTCTGACTAGCATATCTCCACTGATGATATCAGTTCCATTCACGAATACAAAAAGTGCCAATTCTCGTCTTAATTGAATCTTTTTTCTCAGGCAACTAAGGAACTACTGGACTGTGTAGTCAGAAGGGCAAAGGAACTTCGATTTTGGAAATTCAGGCAAGGAGGAGTTTTTAGCGGTTTCTAAAATAACTGGAATACGCCCAGGCCAGCGGGTTAGAATCTTTTATACTTCCATTCTTCGCTGTTCAAACGGAGTGTTAGCTTTGAAGTTAAACATATCAGATAATTATTATTATAAACAGAAAAATGGAAAATTAGGGTTATGTAAATTTCTACTTTCCTCGACTGCTGCTTCTTAATCTGGTCTTTTTGCCTGATATTAGAACCTTTTTGGTATTGGCGAGCTTTTCTGAGGCGAGGTATTAGGATTTTGAGGTTGATTTGTTCTTTAGAGCCTCTAGTCTGTTTTAGGATTCTGTTAGTTTTTAGCTTACAGATTGAAAGGCTAGTAGAGCTGACTTTTTTAATCCTTCTTCAGCGTCTAAGTGAGCCTGTAGGCTTTTACGAATCCCTTCTACATCATCTTTTCTTAAGTCTAACCTTTCCTAAGCTTTACTTTTGTTGACTTTAGCTTATTTTACCTATTTGCTAAGATTACTTAGTTTGAATTCCATTTTTTATACTTCTCTATCCATTAACATTTATTTGATTCTATTATCTTCTAATATTTACTGTAATTCTTTGTTTTTATCATTCAGATTTTATTAGTTTTCCTCTCTGATATCTCTGACTTCCTTTAGCTTTTCTTCTTCTTAGTGTTATACTTATTCAAATCGAGATGATTGGAGTTTTAGTTTCTTTTTCTAATACTAAGCTTCTGATTTTAATAAATTTACTTGCTAATAAGCCTCCTCAATTGCTCCGGTTTTAAATGAAAGTTGCTAAATTTGTTACCTTAGCATAGGAGTTACTGATCTCCTTAGATTTTGTTTATTTACTCTTAAACAGTTTCTTAAGTCTCTGATATACTTGAAATTTATGGGATTTTATTCCAGAAACACACTTATAATACTTCTATTGTACCTTGCAGCCTCACATAGCATTTAAGCAGTGAAATCCCCTAGATTATTATCTCTTATTACTAGAGTTTTTAAAGTTTTATTCACCTTCAAAGCTTGTGCTATGGCAATTCCTCCGTCTTCTTTTATTCTATTTTCCGTTAAATCTAAGTATTATATCGAAGTATTGCGATATAAACACTTTCCTACTAACTAAGCTCCTTCGTCGTCTAATTCATTATATGCTAGATTAATTCATTATACACTTTAATTCTTACCCAAGCCATCAAACATATGCGAAAACCCATCATACCTTAATCTACAATTTCCTAAGTTCAAATGAGTCAATGACTTATTATCAATAAAGAAAATAGTGGCATTCATTAACCTTCCCTAGCCAATATGATTCTTTTCAAAATTCAATTTTTTTAAACTCCAATTAGTTTTCAAAGCATAGAATAAGTTATCTAGGCCCATTGCAGTAATTTGATTAGAGCTTAAATTTAGAGTTTATATACTACAGTTTCCATATTTTCCAATTAAAACATTGGCAAAACACTAAGCTCCATCATTTCCAATTTTATTATAAGCTATATTCAAATGTTGTATTTAAGTAAATGGTAAAACCTAGCAAAACTTTTCGATTTTACTTCCTATATAATTATTTGCTATATTCAACGAGATTAAAGTCATGTTATCCTTTAGCCCAAACACAACGCATTCTAACCCATTTGCACCTAGTCCAGTGTTTTCTATGTTTAAAATAGTAAGAACATTATTATCCTTAAGTAAATGCACCAGAGCACCAGCCCCAACCCCGGATAGCCTATTTCTACCCTAACCATTAATAGAGGAAAGATCTAAACTTACAATACTGATATTACTGATAAGCAATGAAATAATATCTTTACATCCCTCAGAAGATAATTCATTACTACTTAAATCTAAGTGAATTATATTCGGATTTTTACTAATCTTCTGTACTAAATATACAGCTCCTTAGTCTCTTAATTAATTACACGATAATTCTAACCTGCTAAAATGTATTGAGGAGCGTAGAATAGACGAAAGATATCTCACAGACTCAAATCCAAGTCCCATTTCCTTCAAACTACAGATTCTATTCTTAAAATTCCTTAAACATACAGTAAGGAACCTACTACGTTATTCATCTACAACCGGTATACTCATATCCTAGCATTTCAAGTCATAAAGTCTATTTAATTACTGTATTGTTATACCTTAAATTTCTTGCAGCTCTCGTTAAGCTCCTTTAAATCTTATTGAGTTTCGGGAGCAAGGATTACTTGAGTTATATGAGCGTGTAGAAGAAATTGAAGAGTTCCTTGCCTTGGAATGAGATGACAATGTTGAGCGATTTGGAGTGTCTAAGTAATGGAAATTTGTTCGGATTCGAGAGCGTTGGGAGGATTTTGGCTTTGCTAAAGGGGGCTGCGGGGATTTAAGCATTGAGTTTAGAGTGTTCCATGAAGTGTCAATACTGGATTTCATGTAAAAATAAATATGATTAGAAGGATATAGTATAATTAGAGAATTTGAAGAAAGATTTGTAAAGATGATTGTTTAAGGGTAGACTGATATATTTCAATTATTACTTAATGTGGAGTATTAACAGCAGTTTGTAAGGGTTAAAGACTAATACAGTGTTTATTTCAAGGAAAAGGTTATTCTTAAAATGTTTAAGATGATTTGTTTATTCCAACTAACATAGTCAGTTAAATAAGTTTTAGGATTGTAATAGTTATGCAACAACAATATATGATTTTATTATGAAAAAATATAATATGGTTTACTGCCTATATTATGTCTTATTCTAATATCAAAAATCTAATTCTACTCCTCAAATTATAAAATCGCAAATGATAAGGCTCAATTTTTTACATTAATAATAAAATTTTATACTATGCTTAATTTCTTACAAAAGGCTTTTAATAAAACCTCAAACAAATAGAACTAATAAAGATAGACTAAGAAAGATAATACTCATAACTCCTCTTCATTTGATCTACCCTCAACTGAGGCCAATAAAGTTACAATCAATGAAGTTAAACAGTTGAAATAATATCAACAAAAAAGAATAACACAGTACCTTATAATTAGTTGAGAGAAGCAAATTTTACTATTAGAACGAGCTTTGATATTCGACTCTAGGAGTATTTAAGGTCTTAATGAGCTATATCAAGGTATAAACGGATATAAATTTAGATGAAGCTTAAATGACACAGTTCCCTAATAAAAAGTAAGCTTTAATCAGACAATCCGAATCTAGCAATAAAACCCAGTACTTATGTGAAGAAGTGCTGAATTAGGTAGAAGAACAACAAAAACAAAAAAGTGTAATTTAAATTTAGTATTCATAGCAAAAATAATAGGCATTATCTACGGGCCTTATAGCTATTCACTAAGATACATAACAGCAAAAGACATTTTGCTTGCTCATTAGAACTGTATATCACTAGTAACGAATACAAGAACATATGATTTCTATTTTACAGAGAGTAAGAACAGTTCATTCTTCATTTTATCTATACAATCCATTTTATCCCACTTCGACTACTCTATGAGAATCTTCACAATAGGAAAACTTCTGTGAAAAAAGTTTTCTCTAAGACTAAGACACCAAGCTAGTTTAAACAGATTGTCCTTAGGCGAATATGTTTGATCAAGAATTATGAATAACGTTATATCAAATTAGCCTAAAAAACTAAACCCAATAACACTGAAACAGTTTGTTAAGCTTAAAAACAAGAATCTGGATATAATAGAAAGTTACCAAAAAGCCAATCCTGTCATAAAGGGAGAATGTGCTGGAATTGATGCTACAATTCTTGTAAGTCTTTTAGAATATGCATAAGAAGCAGAAAGACGTAAAAGCTTTATTGGTACTCGCCAGAAATTTATGCTTACTTTGTAACCTCATATAATACCTTAAGAAGAACTGTATGATAATGAAACTGCGAGGTCCTTTAAGGTGAGATCTTCTATCCTGAATCCTAGGATTAATAGAGTGTTTGGATTTTAGGAAAGTGCAGAGAGTCTAAGTGCCCCTGAGTCAGCTCGTTAGATTAGATTTTGTGATATTCTTGAAAAAAATTAACATATATAAAAGAAATCCACCAAAATAGACAATAAATACTACCAATACAGCAAAATTGATTTAAAGCACTTATATTCAAGTATATCTGGCAAACATAAGCGGTTGAAAAGGAAGATCAAAACACTTTAAAATAATTACAGAAGAATGCAAATAATGAAAATGGTACTTAAAAGGAAAAAGCTAAATATAGCCCGGGTTTCTCCTTATTTAAAGTCGATGGAATATAAAGATAACGATTTAACTAATAATGATATTTAAAATGGTTACTAAGTGTCTCTACTGATGTCTTCTACCCCTGCTTCGTTCATCAGCTCTCCTATTGAATTTTCAAGTTCATCTATTCTAGAGCCCATATCATCGATGCGGGAAATAATTGATTCACTCATTTACTGAAAGCGATCTTGCATTTATTTTAGTAAGTCTTATACAAAAACTGTCAAGTCTTGAGATTATCCTTCTGGTGCTTAATCTGCCATATTAAAAATGTAAATTCAAATTATATAGATGATTTCCTGTGTTTTTTAGGGTATGTTAAGAAGTGTTGTATAGGAAGTTGATTAGAACTTGTATGTTTGATAAATTTATGTAAAGAATTGTAGTTTTCTGTATTTAACAGGGAAATTATATAATAACACGGTCTAAGCTGATATTTAATCAAATCTCTGTATATAAACGTTACTATGCAACTCTGTAAAGAGATAGCATATAAAATATGAGGCAAATATTATCATTATAAACAACTAAATACATCTTCTTTAGATTTAAAACCTAAACTATAACTTTTAATTATATTAATATTTAATAAAACATCCCAACAACTCTAATATCCTTAACACCATAGCTTCCCTCTTCAAACAAATAATAAGCCTTTTTAATGGTAATAAATATGCGACTGATTCTATTTCTCAGCATGATACTAGTTTCTTTGAGCGATGAGGAAGAATGCACACAGGAGTGTGATGTTTCGAACAAAGGTGATGGCACATGTGATGCAACTTGCGACACATCCAACTGCAACTACGACGAAGGGGACTGTCCAACTCATTGTTCTGAGGACTGCACTTACGCTTTATTACACAACGATGTATGTGATGATATTTGCAATAAGTTTGAGTGCGACTGGGATAACAACAGCTGCTCAGAATGTGCACCAGGCTGTACAATTGAAATGCTTGATGACGAGGAGTGCCACCAAGAATGTAAAGTTTCGGAATGCAAGTATTAACTAGATAATGTAAACTGTATGTGCAGTCCAGAATGTTCCTGAGAAATAGTAAATAATTATATGTGTGAACGTGGATGTATAAACTAGGCTTGCAAGGATGCTGGAGATGAAGATTGTAATTGTGAGGCTGGCTGCGATGCTGGGACTATTGGAGACGGGATTTGTAACGAGGAATGTAAAGATTCTAAAGACTGTTTCTATGACCTTGATGATTGTGGAGCTTGTAGCCCCGGCTGTACGTGAGAGATAAGAATGGATCGAAGCTGCGATGAAAGTTGCATAAATAGAGCTTGTGGTTTTGGAGGTGTTGGCTGTGACATACCAACTTGCAATTAATATCTATGTAATTTAAAATTATAAGGGGATGGTATCTGTCAGCCTGACTGCTATACTGAGGATTGTGATTTTGATTCCGGAGACTGTGATAACTGTAACGGGACGTGCCTTGTAGATTAGTTAGGTGATGGTGAATGCTAAATTGACTGCTTTGTTAGTACCTGTAGCTATGACGCGGGGGATTGTGGGGAGTGCTACTATGACTTTTGTCCCTTAGAAAGTCGAGGCGATGGAAATTGTGATTTAAGCTGTAATATAGAGGCTTGTAATTTTGATGATGGAGATTGCGAGAACTATTGTGACGAGAACTAATGTCCTTTAAATTACAGGGGTGACGACTATTGTGATGATGGTTGTAATAACTCTCAGTGTAATTATGATGATGGAGATTGCCCACTGGAGTGTAGTTCAGGATGTTTTGATAATCAACTGGGAAATGGTAAATGTAATTAAGCGTGCTATAATGAAGCTTGTAGTTATGATGGTGGGGACTGTGACATTGAGTGTAGTACTGGGTGCACTTTGCTGTTAGTTGGAAATGATACCTGTGAAGACGCTTGCAATGTAAAGGAATGCTCGTGGGATGAATGGGACTGCTCTTAAGGACTTTGCTATATTAATTGCTAGGAGGAGAAGCTAGGAAATGGACTGTGTGATGAAGATTGCAATAATTATGAATGCAACAATGATAATGGCGAATGTGAGACATGCTCTGATGGGTGTTATCTGTATCTTCTAGGTGATGGAACCTGTTAGGATGAATGCAATAATACTAAATGCTAGTTTGATAGTGGAGATTGTGAAGGAATTTGCGGATGTGACTCAAGCATGCTGGGAAATTAAATATGTGATTTTGACTGCTTTACTGAATCCTGTACATTTGATAACGGAGATTGTGATACTTATTAATGTGAATGCCCTGAGAGCTATATAGGTGATGATTACTGCGACTCATCATGCAATAACCTATTTTGCTTATTTGATAGAGGAGACTGTGGGGAGTACTCTTGCGCCTAGGACTGCACTATACCTATGCTTTCTGATGATACATGTGACGATGCTTGCAACGTTTAAAGTTGTTTGTATGACCACTAAGACTGTAGATGTGCTTATGACTGTCCAGATGAGAAAATAGATAACTAGGTATGTGATGAGGGTTGTTTTACTGAAAATTGCAACTACGATAACACTGATTGTGTTCAATGTGCTGTAGGATGTGCTGATTTCATGAAAACTAATGGTAAATGCGATGAAGCTTGTAACAACGAAGAGTGTGAGTATGACAATTAAGAGTGCTTTTGTGCTGAAGGGTGCAATGTTAGTAAAAAGGGAGATTACATATGCTAAGAAGAGTGCTATAATGAAGAGTGTGATTGGGATGGTTACGATTGCTCTGAATGTTCGGATAATTGTATTATATTCATGCGAGGAGATCTTGAATGTGATGATCCATGTAACAATGATTTCTGTGATTTTGATAATGGGGACTGTTTGTGTAGTAATGATTGTAATTTAGATTAACTTGGCAACGGTGTCTGTGAGGAAGAATGCTATATTGAGGCTTGTAATTGGGATGGGTAAGATTGCTAACTATGTGCAGGCTCTTGTGTGGCTTTCAAACTAGGCGATTAGACTTGTGACAGTGAGTGCAATAACGAGGAGTGTGAATATGATAACGGCGACTGCATATGTGGCGATAACTGCAATTTAAGTTGACTAGGTGATGGGACATGTCAATATGAGTGCTTCAATGGCTAATGCAATTGGGATGATGGAGACTGTGGAAGATGTGGAGATAATAATGACTGTAGTGTTGACTTTGAAATAGGTGACGGAAGTTGCTAGCTAAAGTGTTATACTGAGGACTGTAATTGGGATGGGGGAGACTGTGACTGTTCTAGTGGGTGTACATTAAGTATGATTAGTAATGAAGTATGTGACGTGGAGTGTGATGTTGAAGCTTGTCCGGATGAGTAGGATGGTGATTGCAATGAGTGTGCTACAGGGTGTAATATTACTATGAGTCAGAACGACACCTGTGAAGAAGCTTGTAATGTTGAGGCTTGTGGGTTTGATAATGGATCATGTTACTAAGAATGCTAGCCAGGCTGTACATTTGAGCTATATAACAATGACTAGTGCGATGAGGTTTGCAATTTTGATGAATGTGCTAAAGATGCAACTATCTGCTCCGCTTAATGCAATAGGTACTGTTATGATGCTTTACTTTAAAACAGTGTATGTGATGATGCCTGCAACAATCAAGAATGTGACTATGATGGCTAGTTTTGCCTATGTGCTTAAGATTGTTATCCAATATTACTAGGAGACAACATATGTAATGAAGTATGCAATAACTTGAGCTGTGATTTTGACGATTCAGACTGCCTATGCTTATAAGGCTGCAATGTTGATTAAATAGGAGATGGAGTATGCCAGTCAGAGTGTAATGTCCTGTAGTGTGAGTATGATTAATAAGACTGTTGGTGCCACTCAGAATGTGATCAATCTAAAGAAAATGATGGAACTTGCGATTAATCATGTTTCCATACTGAGTGTACTATTGAGCTATAAACTGATTGTGCTGATTTTTGTGCCTTTGAATGTCCCAATAGTCAAGTTGGAGATTTGTAATGCTAGGATTAATGCAATGTGGAATCTTGTAATTTTGATGGTGGAGATTGTGGTCTTTGTGCTGATTCTTGTAAAGATTAAATGCGAGGGGATGGAGAGTGTGATTCTGCTTGTAATGTAGAAAATTGCAATTATGACAACGGAGATTGTGTTGTTTGCTTAGGGGATTGCTACTAAGCCAAATCTAATAATGATACCTGTGATTAAGAATGTAATATACAGGAATGCAATTATGATAATTAAAAGTGTAATTGTGCTGTGGATTGTTATGACTATATGCTCAATAACGGGAATTGTGATGAGGAATGCTGGGGTTGCTAGTAGGAGAGAGAAGGAGACTGCTTAGGCTGGTGTGATGTTGGCTGTAGTCCTGATTTGTTAGCTAATGGATAGTGTGATTAATAGTGTAATATACCTATCTGCAATTTTGATGATAATTCGTGTGGATCTTGCTCTTCTACTTGTGACTAAACAAATTAAGGACAATGTGATGCTGATTGTAGAATTGGAAGCTGTATGTGGGATAGAGCCTGCGACCAATAAAACTTTAAAAAGCTCGCTTTTCTGTATCAAACGTACCAAAGGGATTATTTTGCCAAATGATCCCCAGAAATCTGTGATAACTCTCTATGTGATATTTAACTCTTAGACGAGTAAACATGTGATATTAATTGCAACAGCTACCAATGTGGATTTTCCTTCGGCAATTGTTCTACTCAGCAGCCAGCTAGTGATAAGTGCAAGATTAGTTATGGAATATAAGAAGACGAGTGCCTCATATGCCAAGAGGGCTATAAATCCTTTTACGGCCTATGCTTAGATTAATGTCCTTATGGCACATCAGAAGTAACTAACCCCTATGGAAATATTTCCTGTATTCCTGAAGAAGATATATCTACGCCTGAAAACCCAAGAAAAATGTACGTTTAAGCCAATGTAGGGGGAAGTGAACTAGGGACAGATAGTAATCCTTTTAATAATTTAAATGCAGCATTGGCTATGTCGCGATTTAGATATACAGAAATCTATATAAAGGGTGGACAGGTAAAACTAGAGCCTCTGGAAAATCCTCTGTTATACGGAATTTTAGATGGAAATAGGCCTTTGCTTAAAGTAGGATATGCTAGCTTAGTGATAAAGTCGTTAAATAATATAAGCACTGTATCTATTACGTCTAAGGATGTAAGGCTTGATGCTATAAATGGAGCACTGACTTTATAAAATGTAAGGCTAAATGGTTAGTATAATCACTAGACTAATTGCAGCTTTTGTAACACTTGTTTCAACTGTATTGGAAATTGCGATTACTGCTAATATTGCCCTAATATTACTATTGGCTCCTTAGGAGCTTTAAATGATAGAGATATTCAGATAGGAACTAATTATATCAGCTAGGAATTCTGTAATTAATATAATGATAGCAGTGTGTTTGAAGTAGATCAATCTGGAGAGCTAAAGATAATAGATTGTGAATTTTAGGAGTTCAGATATTAATTTAAATCTTTGATTCTTAATCGCTCTGGAAGTATTGAAATAGATAATACAGTTTTCTAGAGAATTTAAGGCTCAATGACAGGTATAAGTGCTGTTATTTTATAAGAAAGTGGCTCATAGGGTATTTTGGGGAGTTTAAGTGTAGTAAATAGTACTGTAAGGTTACTAAATGATGGATATGAGTATAGTAGTCATTTATAACTGCCTGGATTTATATATGTTAATGGACTACGATAAGTTTAAATAGAAAACACTAATTTTGAGTTAAATCTGGTTTCTGGTGACTCCTCATTGATTTATATTTCAAACTGTGCAAAGATTGCATTAATAGATAACTCATTCTAGAATAATATACTATAAAAGATAGTATAAGTCAGCAATAAATAGTTCCATCTGCAATAAACTTCAGATGATGATATACTACTTTAAAATCTGTAGATAGCAAATAATACTCTACTGGAAAGCTCGATTACTTTTACCACAGATTCACAATTGTTAAATATACGTATAGATCATATAGAGGTAAACAACAATGCGCTACTAGGAAACTACTTCATCGACTTATAAAGCAGTAAACATTTGTCAAATTCTGATAAAGACAGTAAAACCATTACTATTTCTAATATTTTGATAGATAATTTGCTTAATAGTGGCTCAGGAATTCTAAATATTCACTAACTTCCAAATATCAGCATAGATATTATCAATATTACCAATGCAGGGTAATTTACTGATGATATAGATTAATTCACAGTACAAAATTTATCTGAGACTTATCTTACTAACTCTTTATCTCTTCCAGTTACTTAGAATTTAGACATAATAAAGTTCGCAAAAGTTTACGGATTAAGCTTTCAGAGAATAAAGATGCAAGAGATACACTGCAAGGCTAATTAAATATTAAACATAATCGATTCTGAGTCTCAAATCTAAATAAAAGACTTAGCTGTACAGTAATCTTAACTATTCTAAAGGGATCAATGAATTTTTATTATCCACAATCACAACGGAGCGATATACGCAGAAGATGTTGAGATAGGCAGCAATGTGATAAACGATAAAATAAATGGTTTGATTCTACTATAAAATATTGAAAATACAGTTGAACTTACTAATTTGAAGTATAAGGAGAATTCTGGACGTTATGATATTGGACTGCAGATAATAAACGTGAATGATATAAAAATAATTGATAGTACTTTCTAAAACAACCAGGACTCAAATGGTAAATCTCTTATTGATTACAAAAGGCAGAATTAATTCTTATCTAGTATTAGAATACTAGGTTCTAATTTTACAAATAATACGTTTGGAGAGTTTGGATGCATAGTCTTAGAAGGCAGCAGTTCTAATACCGTACTTCTGATTATAGATGACTCCTCATTTCTAAGCAATGAATCTATTTACTCAAGTGCCGTTTTATATGTATCATCCAGCATAAACCTTCACGATGATTCCTCATTCTCTAATTCATTAATTCAAGATAACAAAAGCTAAGGAGGGTTAATACAACTTAAATAGAGTTCAGGCTCATTAAAGATTTCAAGAAGCTCTTTTATAAAAAATCAAGGATTGAACTGCTCATGTATCCACTTAGATTTTGATAATGGGGATTAAGTAGGATTATAATTGCTTGATACTCAATTTCTAGAACATGATACCGGTGTAATACTGAAATCATCAGAAAAATAGAAGATAATAAAAATTCTAACTTAAAGTCTTGTTGTAGCTGATAATCTTATCAGCTTTGCCTAATTTTATGATGTTGTATGGAGTGACTAATAAAGTGAACTCAGAGATAATACAGTAGAATAAAGTTTGATACTATTAAATGCATCCTCACACTTATCCTTTTATGATACCTAATTAATTAACAATCATTCATAAAGTAATGGAGGAGTGATTTTAGCTTAATATTAGTCATAAGTTTATTTTCACAGTGTTTTAAGTAAAGAGAATAAATCAGACTTAAATGGAGGAGTTTTATGTATATAGCAAAACTCTGTTATCAATATACAAGAATCCACGTTTCAAGAAAATCAGGCTTTAATAGGATCGGCTATATACCTACAAGATACTTATTCTGATAATGATATAGAGATAATCATAAGCAAAAGTAATTTTAGCTCTAATATAGCCTTAAATCATTCCACTCTAGCAATACTATCCTCTTCTATTACACTAGATGAAACTACATTTGAATCAAATCACAGTGAATCTAGTCCTACTAGTATTCTATCAAACGTTTCTAATGTAACTGTGTAAAAATCATAATTTAAATAGGAAACAGGTGGCTTATACTTTCAAATAACATCATAAAGTAGCGTCAACATAATAGAGTCTTCATTCTCTGAATGTAGTAGTACAGAAACAGGAGGCTGTATATTTTCTTTACAAAGCACTTTGAGTATAGAAAACACTGATTTCAATGCTTCTACTGCAGTGAGGGGAGGATGCATAGGTGCTGTTGAAAACTCAATAATAAGAATACAATCATCTACTTTTAAACAATGCAGTGCTACTGATCAAGGAAGTGCTATCTACTTAAACTAAAGTGATTTCAACATGCACTAATCTGAGTTTGATAACAACCACGGATCCACCGTCTTCGGTGAAAACTTGTCTTAAATGACCATACAATTCTCTATATTCAAAGAAAACAGCAATGAGGGTATAGGTACAGTTTTCTGCAGTTCATGCAACAGAGTATCGATTATAAGTAGCACATTTGAATCAAATCAGGCTTAACAAGGCGGAGGATGTGCTTTAGTGAATAAATCTAATATTAACTAATACTAATACTTAATCAAAGGGAACATTTTCACTAATAATAAAGCGTTTGATAAAGGTGGTGGATTATACCTAAAATAAGTACAAGCGAAAGTAATTCTGAATAGCTTTGATGATAATTAAGCTGTATCTAATACAGTTGAGTCTGTTGGTAAGGGAGGAGGTCTATATGCAGAGTGTAAATTAGATAATTGCATTATAGACATATTTATGAGTAAGTTTCATAGAAATAAAGCGGAGAAATGTGGTGGAGCATTTTGTTGGAGTGGACTTTCCTAGCCTGCCGAAGACTAAAATGAATTTAAGTATAATTTATCAGACTACGGTGCTGATAGAGGATCTTATACCACAAAAATAGCTCCTTTATAAAGCAGAAGGTTAAATACAGCGAGTGGTTAAAGCAGTACTTTTACCTTTGTTACTCAAGATCATTATGATTAAACTGTAACAACTGATGATAAGAATTACTAGCTGTAATCAGGCAACTCGTTAGTATAGATTGCGGGAAATATTAACAAAGTGCCAGAAAATGGTATTATTGTATTTGATGAAGTAACAATCATAGCTCCTCCGGATACCCAAATTAATCTATTTATTAACTCTTCGTCGTAAGAGAATGATTAAGAAGACACTGAGCTTAGTATTCCTATATAGATTTAAATGAGGAAGTGCTTACCTGGGGAATATTTAATTGAAAATTAATGCTTGTTTTGTGTCAGAGGAACTTATAGTTTAAGTCCTGATCATCCTTGTGAGCCATGTCTTAGTAATGCTATTTGTTATGGTGGAGTTAATATGGTGCCTTAGGAAGGATACTGGAGACCTAGTAACAGTACATATACGTTTTATGAGTGTCCTTATAGTGATGCTTGTACAGGGGGCCAATTTCCTTTCAACCCAATGGGAAACTGTGAGGAAGGTTATTCTGGAAACTTATGTAATCACTGTGAGTCAGATTATTATAAGTCATTTAGTAATGAGTGTATTGAATGCCATGATTTAACACTTACTTATATACTATTAACAATCAACGTAGTTGTAGGAGTTGGGCTTCTATCAATAGTAGTATATACAGTTATTAAAACTAGCAATGATAACAGTTCAATTATTTCAATTTACTTAAGAATTTTAATCAATTTTATTCAGTAAGTTTTACTTGTAAGCTAATTAGAGATAGAATGGCCTGATTTATTCCATTATTTCTTCTTCTATCAATTTAAGTCAATAGCTTTTATAGACAATGCCATAAACCCTGAATGTTTATTTGATATTGATATGAATTATCTTTACTTAAAGCTGATAATAATAGTTATCATAACGATTAGTCTACTTGCCTTGCAGTCAATTGTACTAGGGATCTATGCATTATTCAAGAACATAAAATACCTTAAGGCTTATTTCCTTTGTAGTACAGTAGTCATTATGCATTTAACTTATACCTCTTTAGCAAATGCTGCCTTAAACATACTGAATTGCAATGAATTGGATGATAAGTACTATCTTGCAAAAGACATGGATGAGGAATGCTGAACTTCTGATCATTAGATGATAGTTTGGATAGTAGCAATTCCAACTCTCGTAATATTTAATGTTGGTTTGCCTCTTTTTATGTTTTTAAAGCTTCTAAAACAAAGAAAAAACTTATAAGCCAAATCTTAAAAAATCAGCTAAGGTTTTATGTACTTCGGATACAATCAAGATCATTTTTACTGGGAGTACTTTATTTTTATTAGGAAACTAGCTCTACTTATTTCTTTGAAAATGCTCAGCCATGAAAACCTAGTATAACCCTTGATAATTACTCTATTGTTATACTTAAGTATTCATTTTCAGTATATGAAAAAGCCTTTTAACTAGCATGAATTCAATCAGCTTGAAGTTTTAACACTATTTTGCGTTGCTTTAACTGCTTATTTTGCTATGTTTTTTATGGCGGAGTAAGTAAGTGACGCTTTTAAGGTTTTTATGTTCATTATTCTCCTATTAGTAAACCTTACTTTTATTCTAAGCTGGATTAAGACTCCCTTTATATTATTCTTAAGACTCCTTTATAGAAATTTCGAATGCTTGAAATCCCGTGTAGATGGAAATTAATTTTTATACGACTTATTCATAGCATCTCAGTATCAAGCATAAGTTTAAGAAGAGCTTAGTATAGATAAAAAGGATTATAGCAAAATTTACTAATAAGATGATAGCATACTGACACCAGCTCAGTCCTTAGATGAATGCAATAGTCATATTATTGTTGGTGATTAATTAAGTAGAGTTCCTAAAATACCAAAGATAATAGAAAGTTATGAAATTCAACAAAATGATTAGTTAGATAATTAGAACCTTTTTAATTTATGTTTTGTAAAATATACTAAAGTTTAAACATTAATTATTAAACCTTGCCAACTTCTAATGGACTTGTAATATTTTCTCAGTTTTTTACGCAGACTTCTTATCTACTTAACTACACTTTACTGTTCCACATTATAGTACTAGTTTTGCCTATATGTACTCGAAAGCTAAAGCAATTGACATAAAATCTATCTTGCTTTTATCAGCTCGAAATTTTATCGTATTAAATCCATTAAATCCCGAGAAGTAGGCTTTACACTTAATTTTAGTTCAAATCTCAGTCTTATATTAGTATTCAAAGCTTTATTATAGTTAACCATATCAGGATTCCTATAAGCCTTTATAATCTCGCTTTAGGTTTGATACTTTCGATCATTCTCCTGATTAAACTTATAATGTTCCCCTTATACTAATTCATCTAAGCTTTGAAATTAACTTTTATAGTCTTTAGAGCTCCTATTTATAAAGGGAAGCTTAGTCTGGCTATATTGCTTGATCATCGACACCTTGAAGAGCTAAGATTAATGAAGATTTACTTATTTTTCCTATTTAGAGTTCTAAACCTCAACAAATCACTTAGGTTTCTATCTTTAGCTCGTGATGTACTCTAACTCAGACCTTTTAATTTAGTTAATTTTATCCTAACTCTGTATAAAACTTACAAATATCAGTTTAAATGATTTGCCTTTTCTATCAATTTTAGGCAGCCTTTCTGCATATCTAGGCTAAACTGATCTAGATCTTTGCTATTTTATTTTACTCTCTTTGATAATACTGAGCATATTTATTCGTTTTATTAAAAAGATGTATTAAATTCTAATAATCGCTGTCTCTTTTGCCTAGTTGAGATAATAACCTTACAACTGCAACTTGAAGATTCCTTTTGCACCGAATTCTTAGTAATACCCATTTACTTCTTAAGACTTACCCTATCCTTACGATTATCTAAGCCCAGTTTTCCCTATAGAAATGATATATATGCACCATGAAAGGCAACTAGAGAGTTATTATGAGAGGTTAAATGATTATATTGATAATGAGGGAAATAGATTTAATGAGTACTCATTAATACGCTTATTATAGGCAGCAAGAGAGGACTAAATGCTTAGGAGATATGCAGGAGGGATTTATAATCATTCACTTATGTTTTGGAGTTTAACTGCGTAAGATTGTGCCAGTTAGCCTTAAGGGTAGATTCTAGAGATGATTTAGAGGAATTGAAGTAATTATGAGTCGTTTGTTGATGTTATTGTAAATACAGCTATGGATTCTAGGGGAGATGGGTGGCTATTTGTATGTGTATCTCCTGATATGTAGTTATTAGTTGTTACTTATCCTAGAGAATAGAATCCAATAATGAGAACTTAGTAGCCCTACTGTATGCCTATTTTAGCTGTTGATCTATGGGAGCATAGTTATTATTTAGAGTTTTTATATGACAAAGAGAGCTATATAAGAGATATAATATAGTTACTTGATTGAAGAATAGCTGAGATGTTTTTAAATAATTATGTAGCATTAGAAGAGCCTGTCCCAGTTTAGTTATTTATATTACTAATTCTAAGTTAAAACATGGCTGAAGTCCAACACTGGTATAAATTGAACAAAAGAGGGAATATAATACAGCAAGCCAGAGAGGTGTACTTAAGAGATGATCTGTAGTGTGGTCATTCTTAATGTGCTAATTGTGGCCTTGATAAATTAAGTGGAGGCAATATTTATATACCAGATGTTGAGTGTTTACTTATAAATTGAAGCATACTAGGATAAGACAGTGAAATTATTGGGAAAAACAATATAGTGTTGCTGTAAACAGTCTTGGTTTAGCTTAAAGAAATAAATAGAAGAATTTATTATGCTGTAAATGATTACATAAAAGATTTCTAACTCTTTGTGCTGATGAATGAGCATATTAGAGACTGCTTTGTTGGATGGAATGAGTAAAATAGAGAACAAAGTATTCTTGATAAAGTATAGATTTGGTATAATTAGCATTTATAAGGAGTTTAAGTACAGATAATCAGCAATACTGATAGTCATAATAGAACAACGCTATAGAATATAGTATAATCAAGTGATTTATAAGACAAAATTCCTTAGTAAATCCAATCAAATGATAACAACATCTTTGAACACCATATTGACATAGATCAAGCCAAATTAATGATAAAACAAGGAGATTTATACGAGGGAGTTATAAAATTCTATCCCAATATCCCAGAAAAGGCTTGAATTACTGTAAGAAAACATGTATAAAACTACTTCCCAGTTACAATCGAAGGTTCTTAAAATCTAAACAGAGCAATAGATGGTGACATAGTCGCCATATAAATCTAAGAAAACTCAATGCAGATTGACTAGTCCCTAAACCTGGAAGAAGAACAACAAATAGACATAATTCAAGTAGGAAAGGAACTCCATACAACTTCCCAACAAGGCCTTTAAGGCAAAGTAGTATGCATCCTGCAACGATCCATCAAGGAGTTATGTGGCAGTATAACTCCTTCCTCCGAGTCCTATGCATCCCTTTACAAGTGCACTTTCCACCCAATAAACCCCCGAGTCCCGGACATCCAAGTCTACATAAAGAACCCTGACTCAATCCACCAACAGCGCGTAACATCCCTCATAGACTCCTGGCCGCCTAACTCCCCAACCCCTATAGGTCATTTCACTAAAATCATAGGACCAATCGACGACATATCCACGGAATCCCAAGTAATACTAAAAGAACACGATGTAGTTGTAAAGCCCTTCACCCAAAAGGCCCTATCTTGCCTTCCTCCCGAGGACTGAAGTATAACCCAGTAAGAGATTTCTAAAAGAGTCGACCTACGTGACCGATGTGTAGCAAGTGTGGACCCTCCAGGATGTAAGGATATAGATGATGCCCTGCACTGCAGATTTCTTGCAAACGGCAACTACGAGGTAGGAGTGCATATAGCAGATGTGACTCATTTTGTTAAGTCTGACTCAGCCCTAGATATAGAGGCCTCCTTGCGATGCAATACAGTGTATTTAGTAGAACGCAGGACAGACATGCTTCCCTCTATACTCACCGAAAGATTGTGCTCACTGGTTGGAGGGGAGGAAAGACTCGCTTTTAGTGTATTATGGGAAATCGACAGTAATTGCAATGTAGTAGATGTGAAGTTCTGCAAATCTGTTATTAGATCAAGATCAGCGCTTAGTTATGGAGGGGCGTAGGGTATTATCGACTCAGATGATACTTCAGAGCTAGCACAGTCACTTAGAGGGTTGATGAGAATTTCAAAGGTACTGCGGTAAAGAAGAATGGAGGAAGGTGCTCTGGAATTGGCGTCATCTGAGGTTAAGTTTGAGTTAGATACTGATAAGCAGACTGCTACGGATATGATGCTATATACGCCATATGATACTAACAGCATGGTTGAGGAGTTCATGCTTCTGGCAAATGTAGCAGTTGCATAATAAATAATTAGCGTTTTTCCCTCGTATAGTATTCTGAGAAGACATCCTGAGCCTAAAGTGTAGGAGTTAGAAGCATTGGCTGAGAAGTTAGGGAATTTGGGGTATTTGCTGCAGTATTAAAATTCTAAGGTGCTCAGTGAGTCGTTGAGCTTAGTAGAAAGGCCTTAGAAGTACTTTAATAAGATTGTGAGGATGATGGTTACAAGGTGCATGAATCAAGCGGTGTATTTTAATTCAAGTGAGTTTGATCCTTCTGAGTATAGGCACTATGGACTTGCTATGCCTATATACACTCATTTTACCAGTCCTATAAGACGATATGCTGATGTGTTAGTGCATAGATTGCTGGCTGCTACAATTGATTGGGAGTCATTGCCTCATAGTCTCACAGATAGAAGGAAAATGAGTAGAATTTGCTAAAGAATGAACTACAGGAACAGAATGGCACAATTTGCTAGTAGAACCTCAGCTAATTTACACTCTTATTTAGTTTTTAAGTAAAAGCAAGACATTTAGATAGAAGAAGCTGTTATTACTGATTTTATACCTGGGGGAGTAATCGTAATCGTGCCTAGGCTAGGCTTGGAAGGAGATGTTGCTATACAGTTAACAGAAATTAGCCCTATAGAATATACAACGAATGATGGAAAACATCTAAGGCTTTTTGAGACGATAAAGGTTAAAATATCTATTAGTTTTGAGAATTTTAGGAAAAAGATAGAAATTAGTTATGTTGAATGAATTGATTAAACAGTAAATTTTGCTAAGATTATTTGACAACTTGAGCATCTATGTACTCGTTGGAGTTTTGTATAAAATCCTTTAAAACAGCATATCATTTTGCTGAATATTCCCAGTGAATTTATATTGTCTGCTTCAAAGGTAACCTGGGTAGCGATTTCTTAGTTGCATTGTGTACAAAAAGCTATACAGGAGTTCTGGCCAAAAGATGGCTCGGTTCATTGTATTATAACACTACTAGAAATTATATCAGAACAGTCCTCTTTTATGCTTTCCCTGTCTAGATCTAATAGTTGCTGTTTTTTAGGAGTTGCTAAAGTGCTTATGTAAGCTGATGAATTTTAGTTGTTAGCAGTGGTGTTATTTGCATTTATTTCTGACTCTTTAAGCTCTAATTTATCCTAAGGTCCTAAATACACAACAGAGTCGAATGAGCTACTAGTAAAATTAGGTGAATTTTATGCCAATGTTCCCATTGACTTAGGCTCTTCCTTCATACTGTCAAATCTTTAAACATTACAATCAAAACTAAGCATTTTTTGACACGTTTTTCTATACTGAACAATCTGGGTTGGACTTGCCCCTGTAATTTCCCTAATGGCGGGTGGATCCAATTACTCTAGTGAATCTGTATTCGGAGTATATCGCTTTTCAGATAGTCGTTTTTATGCATAATGCGGATTATTCGGTGTGTTGAATCTGCGCGGCTCGGAGAAAATTTACTTATTGGTGATATCCTTTATAGGAGTATTTTACATTTTGAATATTTAAATTTACCTATTTTTTCTTATAAGCTGCCACGAATAAATTTGCAATGATCTTAAAAAGTTGTCGTATCTTCCTTTAAAAGCTACAACTCCTCTGCCTTGTTAGGCAAGGTCTATTTCCTTGTGCATCGGCCCATTACCCTTATCCCCGATAATTTCTAATTATTGAACATTAGAAGTGATAATAATACTGTATATATACTCTTCGGAGTGAGTAAGCTTTATTTTTTCAATTGATTCGGTTGGGCTGAACTCCATTTTAGTCTTTTTGCATGACTGTTTCTTATAATGTTTTTTCGTAGTTTCAGTTCCATCTATATGATAATTTACTCAAAGACCTACAATATATTATCGACTTAGTATGGTAATTGACTGTATATGAGTAATTTGAGACTATTTTATATGTTCTCTGTCATCAAAGTATGTAAAATCACCTATTGTTATCATTCCAGCTGGAGTATAGCTTTCAATTTCCTCAGGATCATTTGCTAGTAAATTATGTATAGGAGGATTAAATTAATTTATAAAAATAACAGGCTAATGCCTTGTATACATCCCTCCGCATCCCATTTATTAATTATTTAACTATTTTTTAGGGCTAGTAGCTAGTAATCTTTGCTCTTTCTCATAAATTCTGCGCATTTATCTGTGATCCATGTCCCTAGCATGAGTCTGATAGCTATCTTTATTAATTGAGTTGAAATGATTCTTAAAAAGCGCTTATCTTTAGTACTAATTATACGGGTTATACTCTCTTTTCATCAAATTCAGCTTAGAATAGTCCTGATATGTTTACCTATTTGTAGTAATACCCTAAAAAGGAGTGTTGGCCATTTTAAGTGCTGCTTTTGATCTAAAAACTGCTAAATCTGCAGCAACTTACAGGGATTTTTTTGCTTCTTCTGGTGAAATTGGTGTAAAGGTGTCTTGGTATGATGATTTGGTCTCTAATGGAAGACCTGATGAATGCTGTATATGGTTCTGCTTTACGTAATACGGCTGTGAGTTTCCCCATGAAGGATAATTAATATCATATTGAGACACACCAGTAAATCTAGCTATAGGAGGCATTGATTGGTTGCTATATTTGCCAAGTTAGAAGTTTTAAGTAGAACCAATTGAAAATTAATCCTAGTCAAGATCTTTCGGAGGAAAATTGTTAGAATAAGAAGTTGTGTAATCAACTGGCTGATTTGGTATAAATTTACGATTGTTATTGACTCTTAATGGTTAGCTGTATTTAAGATTTCTGTAATTCGAGTTGTAAAGTGTATTGAACATTGATCGGGGGTAGGGTTCTTTATCTAGTTTAGATGGGCAATAATGATTTCCACAACTGCATAATGGGCAAAGGCATAGACCTACTCTGTGGTCACTTTCACTTACACTTTTGTACTTTGGATTGTCTAAAATACAGCTCCTTGGTTGTTAGGAATTTTGGGAATTGTTGGACATTCTAGAGTTGTTAGAACGCTCTGTATGGCTACCTTTTTAAGACATTTTAGAAAATTACTAGAATTTTATAGGGTTAAGGTGATTTTCAGTATTGTAATGTTCATTTATGCCATATTTCAAAATATTATAATTTAATATAGTATATATTTGATCGGAAGAGTTGCTTATGTATAAAATATTATTACTTTACATACATTAAAATCGAAACTAAAGCTTGATTTTATAAGATTTATAACTTATTGTAGCTTTTATTAGAAAAATTGTTTAAAATCTTTATAAAATTATTTTCCAGTGCTAACAGTTCAGAGTTAAGTAATATAATTGCCAGTAAGATACAATCCTTAAAAAGATTTGAATAAATTATAATAATATGATTGAACTTATTTCAATATATCCTCTATCGTTAGTTTAGCATGTTAAAATTTACTAAATAAGTATAAATCTTCCTACTATACAAAATGCCATAGCTTTTATTAAAAGTAATCATTACATTTGATCAGATTTAATAAAAAAGGTTATTAAAATAAATATGTAAGGACTAAAGAAATCTATTGAAGAAGCAATCAAGATCACAAAAGTTTTGGTATACTCTAAAACATTTTGTCCATTCTGTACCAATGCAAAACACATTCTAGATTCATTAGAGGTCCATTACACACCTGTAGAACTAAACTAAATTCCAGAAGGCCAATAAGTTTAGGCAATTCTGCAAGAAATAACATCCCAAAGAACAGTCCCCAATATCTTTATATCCGGCCAGCATCTCGGAGGATGTGACAACCTAGTAAATGAATTGATGAGTGGAAAATTGTATGAAAGATTTGAAACTAACAATATTCCCTACAGCAAACGAAAACTATAATAGCTTAACTACTTTTATTCTACCAAATCATAATTCTTAACAGCTGCCATTCTTAGCCCTGAACTAAACATCAATAGTTATCTCTCTTTACTAGAAATCATTTCTCTAACAAACTCTTCTCTTTCTAAACTTTCCTTTCCTTTCATCATCTATGGAACAATTCAGTCTCTAAATCTATGAAACTTTTCAAGAATTTGCTGTATATAATCTCTTACTTATTTCTTCATAACTTGGTTTCTGCAATACTGGATTGCCCAATCTGCTAAATTGACACAAGTATATTTTATTTCATCGAATAATTTATGTAATTAAGACTCTGTTATACTATCAGATTTTTACAAATCAAATAACCAACCTGCTTTTATACGAGGATCCCCATTGCATGCCATTACTAATATATAGTGGCTTTGTTTAGTTTAGTATAAGCTAAATCCACCTTATGCGGCACTTAATATAGTGCTTTTATTTATTTGTAGCTTTTATAAGAACTAATTCAGTTGGGATTAATTAAATTTGTCTTGGAATTGAAAGGAACTTAGTGCTTTCAATGCATTTTTGCAATTTAAAGATGCAAGTTAATCACTTTGCTCTATGTCTTAGATTATGTGTTCAATAGAGGAAAGCTCCTCAAAAGGAAGGTATCCTGATTGGCAACAACCCATTTATATTGTAGTTTTAGAGGATTTATAAAATCTATTATTGGAATATGTGATGATATGCAGATTAGATACTTTAAATTTTGTGTATAATTTCAGTATTGTACTTATTTTAACTATTTGTGTATATATAAACATAAATTTTGTATTAAAACAGACCTAATTATTCTCTGTGTTCAAATTATAACAAAAATTTAGTAAAAAATCAATTAATCTGTTTTAAAACTATCTCTCTTAAATTAACATCACTATCAAAAGCTGAATCTACTGCCTTTAATATCATATTGTGATAAAATTCTATCGGAAGTTGAAATCCTTATTAAAACAACTCATACTCACCTGTAATAGAAGTACCACATAGCAAAGTGTCATCAGTGCATATAGATATACTAGCATTTTAATCAATCAACCACTTTGCCGGATGTTCTTATATATGCGTTAGTCCCATAGTAATCAGATTAGAAGTAGGACAAACCTCTACATGAATATTATTCTATACGATAAATTCCTTTTACCTGTCATTTAAATACAGTGCATGTCCTATTCTATCAGGTTTAAAATCTAAAATAGCATCAGTATCCTATAAATTGTCCTATTCCTCAGCAATATGAACAGTTATTTTAAGTCCTCTGTTTCTAGCTCCCTCGAATATTTCTCTGAAATCATTAAAACTGTTTACTCTTGGATCTCCTGAGAAGTCTAAACCAACACAATAATCCGTCTACAGGGCTAAATCTACATTTTCTTAAGCCTCTTCAATAGATTGAGTTCTATTTATACTAATGATTAGTCTCACAATGCATTAGCCTTACCACTCCCTTATTGCTTCCACCACTGCTTGTAGGTATTATTGTTTTGTTAATCCTGGAAGTCTTTTTGGAGTTGTTCTGATTTCTAAATATACTGTGTTGTTTTAATCAAAATCTTCAATCATTTCTCGGGTTATTCGCTTTACTGTTTGAAAGTCTTAGATTACAGAGTGAATTAGACTGAATATTGTAAAGGCATCTTACAGGGAGTTACAATAAGGAACCTCTTGGTTTGGAAGGCTTTCTTAGAGAGTAGATCGCCTTATACAGCCATTTAGGTGAGCGTGAAGCTCTATTTTAGGTAATTATTGCATTATTGAGAGAAATTGGCAGATATGTAATTAAAGTGATAAATAAATGAAATTAAGTTATAATAGAGTAGCTGCATCTACTTGAAATATATGTAAAAATGAGTGTAATTATTATGTATTTATAATTTCTATAGCAATTACAGGTTTAGATTAGTTTACTTGCTATATACCTAACAATCACTTTATAATCTGTTTATTTTGATAAGTAGATGTATATTTTACATTGTTTAAAGTTATAAGCTTTATAGTTTATTTGTAATTACAGAAAATTTTCCCTCCATTTTAATGGAAAATACAAATTTTCACTACAATGTATTGTAAGGATATAGTCATTCCCATTTAAAGCTTTGCTATATTAGCTTTTTGATTGATATTTTTACAACAACTACAATTATATAGGTAAATAATTTAACAGATAATGTCTTTTCTCTAATAATAATTTAAAGTTTATATCAAATTGAAATAAAAGGATCTGAAGTAATAATTTATTTTAAACTTTAAAAATCTTCTTTCTAATTTTAGAATATCAAACTATAAGTTATCCTTATGTAAGCATTAATCCTTACTTATCCTCAAATATAGCTTTTAATTTAAGCTTTTAATAGAAGTATATTTTATAATATAAGCATACCTACTATGCATCAAATGCAACTTTAAAACTTAATTTAAGCAAAAACCTTAATATAATCATCTAATAAACCCCAAATAGTAAGAAAAATAACAATTAAAACTTTATGCATGGAATAAGATCCATGAAGTATATCTAAATTAAATAAATAAAAAAATTACGAGCAGATAATCTTTTATTAAAATAGTATCATATTATCCTGTATGATTCTGATCTGCATTAGTTTCAACCTATATTAATTAAAAATTTTCACTCTCCACCCAAAATACCCAAATCAGCTATACTTTTTTTCCCACTTAAATTTTATTTTCAATTTTTCTCCAACCAAATCTTATAAAGGATGTATTAAGACACAAATAACAAAAAAACTAATTGCAATAAAATAATTCTACATTATCTACTCGAAAAATAGCCAATTGGCGTCGATCTCGCTGAGAGAAACTTGCTAAATTTGATCAAAATATGCTTTTTGTAGCTCTAATATCTCTTATTCAACCCTTAAGGGCAATACAACTTCTTTACAAATCCAAATACGAGTATCTACAAAGCCTCTTTGTTTTAAAAATTTTCTATAATCCCAGGCCCATTGGTAAATCTGAGTCTCACTTAACCCAGTCTAATATGACAAAACTTTAACCTAATGCCTTTATCACATCATATAAGGACTAAAATGCGCTTTTAATACTTTAACTTATTCCTTGGTCTTACGTTACCGAAGCAGTAATGATGAATCCTCTTACGAGGAACTGAAATTAGGGCAATACGAGACTTAGGTATCCTTATCTGACAAAATTTTAGTAGGTCTTGACCTACGTCCCTGCATCCTTTGTATCAAATTTTGAGATGGTCGTGAAAGTGTAATCTGTTCTATTTCTTTCATCGTAAAGTGCGTAAAAATTATGGACTATAATAAAAATGAATAATATTGGTTAAAATTATTAAAATTCTACATATTAGCGTTATAAGCGGATCTTGGGCGTTCCCTCATCTTCTATCTCATCTCTAATCTAACATCATCTCTTCTTTTTTCATGTGGTGCTATATATTAGGTCTATTATCTGTATTCGTGGACGTTTTTCTGCCTAGTAGTGGGATTTCCTCTAGAAAAATGTGCTTAAAGGTTAAGTTTTCTTCCTTCTTTTCCATTTTCCTTGTTGTTGAGTAAAAACTTATTCCTGTTTCACTCATTTTATCTCTATTGATATAAAGAAACTGGATCATTCCTTCTTTTAACTGGCCTAGCAGTGCTAGGCCGTATATTAGTACTTGGAGATCCTGGAATAGTTCTTTTAGGCTAATTTCTAATAACGGGTGTTGAGGGTGTTATGTTAATTTTTTCTTATTTAGGAGGCTGTTTATACTCAGGAATTACTCTTTCTGGTTTTCCCAATAAATTTCTTTGTTGTTTTAATTATTCCAACTTATCCATTATTCGCTTTCTAGCATCTTCTTAGTGGTACTCTAGATCATCGGATTAATCTGAATCTGAATCTACTTTATGCTTTTCTTCAATTTTTGGTAGGTAGCGAGATTAAAGTGGTGGGCTAATATCATCGTCATCGTCGCAGAACATCTCTATATCTGTTGATATAGTGTGAGCTGGTTGTTTATTGGTAAAACTGTAGTTCTGCCTTACTATGTCACTTGTTTACTGGTTGCTTTTGAGGCGTTGCAGCATTTCCTCTATTGATGTGTTTGGCTCCATTTTAAAAATTGTCCCGGTGATTTTGTTTATTATTTATTGCACAGGGAGGACAGAGGCTTTATAAGGGGTTTTATTGTGTTTTAAGGATTTTTTAAGGGGTATTTAGTGTATAGGAATAATAATCTATCGTTAGTTGTATTTGAGTATATTTTGCTTCACTAGGTTTAATTAAAGCTTTAAAAATATTCAAAATCTTTTGGCAATCCTTAAAAATATGCAAAGATTTTTAAAAGTAAATTGCTAAGTTACATACATTGTTTTTTAAAATGTTACTTATTTTAGTTGGTAATCAAAAGATATTTTATAAGAATTTTAATCTATTTAATCAAACCATTTTAACAAAACTTTCAGCTTGAAAAGATTGAATTTTATCCTTCCCTTCAGCGTCTATGATATTTATATCAGGAATTGAGTATTCAGCAGATTGATTTGGCTCATTTAACTCATTTTGCAAAGTATTAAATATAGCAGCTTCCGTGCTTTTATACTTAGACAAATATGCAAACTTTCTTCACCCCTTTAGAATCTTTTTCAGCATAATATATCTTCCAAAGGTATCAAAGGTAGTAATTTGCTCATATTGCTCTTTAACTGTACCTAAAAGAGATTTTGTTCTTGATAGAAGCTCATCCTATACATAATCCTCCTTCATGTTCATTATTTTATATCTAACAAAATTATCATACTTCCTTACTCTAAAATTATGATAATGTCGCTTATACAAGGAGTGGATAAAATCATAAAAGTAGATGTATTCATATTAATCATATTTAAATCGATAGCTAGCCATAAACTGGGCTTATTACACACTGTCCATCTTTTTAGCAAATCCAAATGGTTGCTTAAGTGCTTGCAGTATTGAATGAATCTAATTTTACTGTATTTTGACATAATTGTTATCATGTGAGTATTCCCTTCAAACCTTCAATATTTCTTTAATTGTATCTTTGTAAACTGACTTAGCATTACTTTCCCTATCAAAAAAGTCATCAAAATCTTACAAAATTACCATAATGAACATATTGATCATTATCATACATACAATTATTTGGAAACTTATAAAGTAAGGATAAGATACAAAAGAAATTGTAGCACAGTCATACATTGTTACAGTTCATAGTTCACCAGTTGCTATTTTAGCTAAAGTGATCATAGATTCATGGAAATTCCAGAAATTATGGTACCGATTCATAATCTTCCCTTATTCCAGCTCATAGAATAAAAATGTGCCAAAAATAGCATAAATTAAATAAACAAGTAGCAAAAGGGCTAAAACATTTATCATTGCGGAAAATGAATGCTTTATATTGTTGATTATTGCTTACATATCATTAAGACTTTTTATTAGCCTTAGCAGCCTTACTACTCTACTAATTCTAAGCACTCTTCCAAGCTAAGGTCCAACTCTTAAAGCTGTGATTTGTGTTCCTAGAAAGTAATTAATGAAAATATCTATAACTGAGGTTATCACAACAAAGAAGTCAAATCTGTTCCAACTTTTTGATAAATATCTTTTAAATCCTAACGCTACTATCTTTAAAATAGCTTCAACGATAAAAATTGTTGTAAATACTAAATTGATTTATTCAAGGGCTGAATTATACGCATCAGTCGCCTGGTAATACAGCATGGCCATCACAAGCATGTTTAGCAATATGCATCCGATAATAAACAGCTCAAATTTCTTAGATTTTACTAAATTATACAGATACTTTCTTATAAAACTCTGTATAACGATTTCAGTAGGAATAGGCTCTGTACTAAGTAACAGGTCCTACAAGTCCAGCCATCTTTACTAATGTTTTGTAAGTATAAGCGCAGTAAGGGACATTTCATTATCTTTTTCCTTAAGAAACAGCTCGAAAATGATACCAATAATAAGATTTAGTAGGAAATATGATCCAACTAGTATAAAAGCGATAAAATAATAAGCCAAATAAGGTCGATAGTTTTCTATAGGAGCTTCTTCTTATTCAGTTGCGTCAATACCATTAAACATAATATCAGGCCATCCTTCCAGCGTAGCAATCTCAAATAAGGTTAATAAAGCTTTTCCAATGTTATCAAAATGATCATCTTAATTTTACCATTCATATCCATATTCCTCGCATTCTTCCTTATTATCTATTGTTGGAATCTCACATTAGTAAAACTTGCCGGAAAATAAAGATACTCCTAGTATAGCAAACATAATCCAGATTATTAAAAGTATAAAAAAGGAGCTAACAATGCCTTTTATTGATTTAATCAGGGAATTTATAACAATTCGCATTGATTTGTTATGAGAAATCAACCGCAAGGGTTTAATTGCTCTAAGAAGTCTTATCGATTTGAATACACTTATACTAGAATCAGCCATAAATAGCTCAGCGATAGAAATACAGACAATGAAGAAGTCTAATTGATTTCAGGAATCTCTTAAGTATGTGAATTTTTCAAGGATAAATCCAAGTCCTATTACTTTGACTATCAACTCTAATGTAAAAATGATAGTAAAGATAATATCCATAGCTGCTGAAGCCTGTTAGATTTAGTCATCATTGGTATCTAAATTATAAGTGTCTCAAACTAGTTTTAAGGTGTTTAAAGCTATCATGCCTAATATTGCTAGGTTAAACTTATTGGAGTTTATCAGCACATAAACAGCGATTCTAAACTTACTGTTTCTTTATCATATAAAGCAAGAATTATCAGACATGTTCTATATAGATGATTCTTAAGGTTTTTGAGAGTTTTTTATTGTTTCTAATGCAATATTAATATCCTGCATTGTTTTTGCTCTCATCTAAGACAAACTCTGTCTTTCTGTTTTCATTTGTTTCATCTTGCTTTTAATTTCAATCTCTATATTAATTATAAGCTTTTTCCTGTCTCTGTCTATAAAAGAATCAAGCAAAATTGCAATTAAAAGATTTAAAAGCATATAGTGTCCGATTACAATTCATATGAAATAGAAGAAAAATGACCAATAACTCATGTCAGATCTTAAAGAACTGGATAGTAGATCAGGCCAGTTTTCAAACGTCATGATTTAAAATACTGTAATAAAAGCAAAATTGAAGTCATCAAAGTTGTTTCTGGGTTTTCCTTCTGGGAAATCAAATTTTCCTCCAAACATTTGCATTCCTAGTAAAGCAAAAATGGTTATAAATAGCATTAATAATACGAGTAAATATAAAGATTTTGATAAACTTGTGCTTATAACTGTTAAAATTCTTTGCATGTATTACAGTTTTCAGAATAGTTTAGCAACTCTTAGGACTTTTACTGTTCTAAAGGCAGAAATAGAAGAGTTACTTCCCTGTAAGGCCGTTATTTCTATTATACTCAATACTACTACAAAAGCATCAAATAGATTCATTGTATCTGTAAAATAGCCTTTAAATCCCAACCCGAATATCTTAAGCAGCATTTCCATTAAGAATATTATAGTAAATATGAAATTGAGTATAGCTAGTACATCAGCTAGATCATCACTCATGGGGTAATGGTAGATAGATAAGGTTATTGTATTTAATAATACAGAGAGTGTCATAAAGAAATTAAACCATGAGTTTTATACAAGTTCTTTGGTATAATATCTGGAAAGATCGAATATTTATACTAGGAAAATGTTGTAATTTATGTTAGTTGTATAGTCATTTATTATCAAAGATGCTTCTCCATCCAATACATCTTATACTGAGGTATAAATCACGTCTTTCATTTTACTCTTCTTTACCTTTTGTTATACATTCGGATAAATTTAGAAAAATGCCTGTTTTCCCTTATAGAAGAATGCAAGCTTGTTAAATTAAGCTATTAAGGATTAAACTACATGATTTTGGTAATCAAACTTTGATTTTTTTAAGTCTTTTTCACTGCTATATATATCATCAATTTAGCTTTAATCAATATCCAGTTCACAGTGCATTCTACATTCAATCTGCATTTATTACTCAAATTTCAATGCAGCTAATTTCTGTACTAATTTCTCAGTTCCATCTAATTTCTATAGATCTACAGCTTTAATAATCCAATTAAACTTTTAGCAGTAGTTACTCCCTGGTATCCAACTGTGAAACTAAACAAACTCTCTAAATCTGTTATTATCATTATACTAAAACTCATTAAAAATGTTTGATTTCTCACTAAATCAGCTTCAATTACTCCCACAATTAGACTGGCTCATTAAAGGCTCATTATAAATAGTCATTTCACTATGACTAATGTGATACCGAGATGTCTAAACTCCCCCAAATATAGCAGAATTACTTAGATTTGATTAACTGGAAATATCAAAGGAAGAGTTCGATAAATCTGAGCTTTGCGATGATATTTGATCGATTTGAATCTCCTGGTTTACTTTCTCAATCAAGAACTTGTTTTACTTGAAATTTATTAGCAAAGAAATGTCAGAATCGAGCTATTAAGTCTATTTAATCTTTTTCTTACCATACTTAAGCATGATCTCAGTAAACTTCATTTTTATAACAGCCAGAATTAAGTTCATTAGAAAGAAGGCCCCGATGTAAATAATCGCCATGAAGTAAAATATGCTAAACCGTGATACTGACCGCTCTACAGCCTCCATGATATCCGGCCATCCCTCCAGCGTGGAACATATGAAAACGTTAATAAAGGAAAGGTATATGTTATCGAAGGTAATAAGCCCATTGTTAGGATTATCAAGACTTTTTACACATTCCATTCCAAAAGGACACTCAAAAGCACCGCAAATCATTTCCTCTTACACAACTCCTGAATCTATATCAATACATCGGTTATGAAGCTCCCCGATTCATAGTTGTAGCCCTGCTATAGATAAAATGAATAAGAAGATTCCTATGATGATAAAAGTACTTATGAGAGGCTTAAATGAAGAAATTAAGGTTTCAAACAGCATTCGCATACCTTTTATGCTAGAAATTGAGCGTAAAGGACGGAGTATTCTCAAGGCTCGTAGAGAGGAAAGATTAATTCCTTATTGAAGCATTAAGGTAATCCACCCTACAACTACTATTACAAAATCCATTATATTTCAGTAGTTTTTAATATAAGGCTAATCTCCAAAGTAAAACCCATTTGCAAAGATCTAAGTGAAATTTACCTTAAGTAAAGCTTCCATTGTATAAATATACAAAAACACTGAATCTAACTCCTCTATTCAATCTTCCTATTCGTCCTTTGTTGGGTCTTCCATGGCTAAAATTGCAGTGTTTGTGAGAATTATTATTATAATTAAAAGCTCAAAAAGCCAGTATTCAGTTATGCGGTAGGATATTTAGGAGATTATACTGAGTTTAAGTTACTATTTCAGCCTCATTAAACACACTCGTTCATGCAGCCAAGGCTTTTTGTCGTAAAATGTATTTATTGAGTTTATGCCTATTTGATCTGTTAGTTATATTTTGTCATTCAGTTGTTAAAAGTCTAGAGTTATAGTTTCGTAATTATCTGGTCTCTTTATTGTAGGGTATTAAAGAAATTTTATAGTTGTTGAGCGCTGGAAGTCGCTTTTCTTCAATCTTTTCGACTTTGTTTGAGGGACTAAGCCTTGGCTTTAGTTAGATTAGCTCATTTCCTTTAATGGATTGTTAGAAATTTACTAT